>CM076569.1:480563290-480671145 GCA_034641835.2 Pinus albicaulis | reverse complement strand
GTTTAAATTATATTTTTGAATATGTGTGTGTGTGTGGATTTATCAAGTTCCGAGAGGGATTTAATCTCTTGTGGTGTAAGCCTTTTTTAAAATTTTGCATTCTAAAAAAAGTTTACATATCAAGAAATTTGATTTCCCTTAGTCCTTGGTAGATTTGGGTTTATATAGTTCTACACTTCCCATAATTTAAATTGTCCTAATTTTTAATTAAAAAAATGGAAATATATAAATATGATTTTAAAAAACTCGATAAATATAAATAAAGTATTACTTAAGAGATGTAAATTTTTTGGCTTGTATGAATTCACTAGAGAGATTAAGTGTGAAAACCAATATATCAATGACACCCATATAATTTAAATGGTTGGTTTATATATATATATATATATATATATATATATATATATATATATATATATATATATATCAATTCATAATAAACATCAAAACACTTATTACATCATACATTTCATATTGTTAAAATTTAAAAAATCATAAGAATGAACCAAATTATAACTTTTAATAATAATAATAATAACTTTCGCTAGTCCTAATAATGAACCAGATTGGTTGGTTCGAAACAAATGTGATTATTACTGAAAGAATTCTATACAATGATATTTAAACAATGCATTTTAAAAAACATGTAACAAGAATCTTAACCATGGAGATTTTTAATTTGTAAATAAGCTATGTTACAATACCATGGGCAAACATCATAACTTATCAATACCACACGTGCAAAAAACGTAACTCATTTCATATGACACAGTAACTCACCGTAACTCATTTCATATGACACCATAACTCATTTCATATGACATTGTTCATATAACATTGTTTATTAATGAGTTTAATTAAAAAGAAAAAAAAGACATAGGTACTTTGTAAATAAGTCTCAAACATAACTCATTTCGTTCATGGCTCTTTGTAACTCCGTAACTCATTTCATATGACACCATAACTCATTTCATATGACATTGTTCATATAACATTTTTTATTAATGAGTTTAATTAAAAAGAAAAAAAAGACATAGGTACTTTGTAAATAAGTCTCAATCTTTACTTTATATATACCAGTGAAAATATTTATTTAATGATTATTGATAATTAAATTAATATTAAATAAAACTTTATTCCAAACATAAAATAGAACTTTTAAATAAATTACATTTCCATACATCAATTTTTTTAAATATAATATTAAATAACAATTCATTTACAATTGTTTTAATAATAATAATAATAAAAATAATAAAAATAAAATTATATAAAAGTATTAATATAATTAACATTTAATAAATTTACAATTAAAATATATCTAATATTTCACTAATTAAACAACATTTATCATTAATTTCTTAATACTTAACTAATATATTTTATAGGGTAGCTTTCGTGTTCCAACTATTAAGTCAAAATATGTGTTCTAATCCGAAGCAACTTTATGTGGGAAATACTGGTATCCCCTACAGTATTTAATAAGCAAAATATCTAAATTGTAAAAACCTTGTATCCCTACAAAATATCTAAATTGTAACTTATTTTGAACTTTGAGGTAAGATTCTAACGAAGCGGGCAAGATGCACACGAGAGCGGCGCATATCACAGGGTGATGGACGTGTGGCTACATGTGTGCATTTCGCAATGTGATTTTGTCACAATGTAATCTATGTATGTCCTATGCACTATGAGGTGTCGTAACTTATCCTGGAAACAAATTTTCCTTGAGATAGCTTTAGAATCAGAATACTTCAAAACATAATTTACTGTGTAAGAGTTGACAAGAAGAGAATACTTCAGACGATGGTAATCTTAAATTGCGGATAATAGTCTGGTTACAGTTACTAATTCAAAATAAATATTAACAAAATGATATTAAAATTGAATCATTACAGTCTGCATACTTTAAGATCACGAAATCTGCCATCTAATGTCTAATTTCTGCATCAGATGAGGCCATTCAAGCTTGAAAATGGAGCGAGGATAATGATTATATATCATATGTTCAAAATAATTTCCTTTTAATGAATAATTCTGGCATTCCTATCTAGCAAACCCCAAGCATGTTTAGATAGAGCCAGTTACATGAGAGATAATTTTGATAGTGATCAATACATTATTCTCAAATATGCAAGGTGTTTCATAACATCTACTTGAATCCAAGTCACATGGTTTCATTTTTGGATTGGACTCCTTTATTCATCATCATGTCTTTAACGAAAGTGTTTAAGTTCAGAAAAGAAGATCCTCCGGGGAGGACTGCCTTTGTTGCGGACTCCTTGAGTCTGAGAACGTTGTCTTTCATCTTCTCTCCTTCCGCTGTTCTCATCATTCTCCTCAAAATATCCACAACCTCTTCTTTCATGACCACCTTCTGGTCATCCACATCTACATCTTCAAAATCGAGACCGATCTTCCACACCTCCTTCGCGAATCTGCAGTTGAGAAACTGGTCGCCAAAATATGGGAATCCCACTACGGGAACTC
Source organism: Pinus albicaulis (assembly GCA_034641835.2). Taxonomy (NCBI): domain Eukaryota; kingdom Viridiplantae; phylum Streptophyta; class Pinopsida; order Pinales; family Pinaceae; genus Pinus; species Pinus albicaulis. Next base: position 480,668,655 of record CM076569.1, on the reverse strand, counting down.
CCATGCTCATGGCCTCCAACGTAGAGTTCCATCCATTGTGTGTGAGAAACAATCCCACTGAAGCATGGGCAAGAACTTTCACTTGTGGTGCCCACCTCACAAACAATGCCCGTTTCTTTGTTCGTTCTTCAAAGCCCTCGGGTAAAATTGCAGCCTGGCCTTCTGCGATATCTAACCTGAGAACCCACAAGAAAGGTTGTCCGCTGTTCTCTAGCCCTAGCGCCAGCTGCTCCAGCTGTTGCTTTGATTTTACAGCGATGCTCCCAAATGAAATATATATAACTGATCCCGGCCGTTGCATATCCAACCACGTCAAGCAGCCTTGCTCCTCCTCCCACAGGCTGCATGTCGATGACCGCCCTTCTAAAAAATTGGGAAGAAAAAGAGGTCCTATGGCCAGAGAAGGAGAACCATTCAAAGAGAGTGCTGCTACTGCGTCCTTCCCTTCGAGCTCGTCAAAGGTGTTCACTAGTATGTAGTCCCCTTTACTTTGCTTCTGCGATTCATGGAGAAAGGCTTTGAAAAGAATGTCGGATGGATCTTCGGCGCGATAGAAGGATAACAGGTCCGTTGGCCTCAATGGTGGGATGTTGCCAGGAAGACAAGTGATGAGTTTTTCTGAAATTTTAGCTTCGCTTACTGAAAACACACATATAATTATCAATTGAAAATAATTGAATAAAATAACCCAGATCTCTAGGCGGAGTGTTAAAAAATATATATATATATTACTAAGCATTTCATTATTCATTTTCAATCTTCCATACATCATTGCATCTTAAAAAACCAGAAGCCTTTACGGACAATGAAATATTATCCTTCATTTTCAAATTTTCAGAGCTCATTGCATCTGTCTGTAGGTTCGGTAGATGCATTATGTGTTTAATCTCAAAAAATCTCAAATAATGTAAATAGGTGAAACATCTATAGAACTTTTTTAATAAAATATAAAATATAAAATAAATCGATCATTTAAATTAAAAATAAAGATTAAATAATTTATATATTATAATAAATAAATTATTATAAATTTTAAAATATTGTTAATATTTCCATGTACCTCATTGTCTTCAAAAATATATAGAAGTCCAAATATAAAATATTTGTTATACTCTTATAAAACACATTAATTTTTCATTATTATATTCCAAAAAGATGTTTTTGACGCTTAATGGTTCATTGATCAAGTTCAACGGCCGTTGTAAGTTTCCAACCGTTTTTTTCGAAGCACCGTGACTGTGTCAGTTCGCGAAGAATTAGCAGCTACTGTGTCAATTCGCGAGGAATTTTGCTTGATCAAGTTTTTGTAGTGTTCTTGCAATGAGAAAATATATGTAACTTAAAACGCATTGAAGTTTTGAGTTCCAACTAGTGTTTCTAGTTTCTCAATCTGCCTATATTTAGAATTTATAAAATAATATCGAGTTCGCATAAACAAACATACCAATTATGGAAATTTTACATATAAATATAAACTTTGGTAAATGATGTGTGCTCTACCAACGATGGAAAACGCATTTTCAAATTTAAAGGTTTTGAGATTTAACAATGTATCCACAGGCCCAAAAACGTCCATGGTCTTCATCGAGTGCCAAGTCAACTACATATATTTTTTTTTGGTTGGATTCCAAATCAGCATGGATTTTATTTATTTTATTTTATTTCTATTTTTGTTGGGCGGTTTTGAATTCTTTTGAAAATTAAATTAATGAAAAAAAAATTAATTGATATTTTAAACATAATTTTTTTATTTAATCCTAGGAAATTTGGTTACCATGGAATCTAATTTGGTTACCATGGAATCTAGTGAGAGCCCAAATCTACTATTACCAAAGTGTAATTTAGAATAATCAAACCCCAATCAAGATGAAAGAAAATTCAATGATGAAATTGATGAATCAACCGCAAAAAAATTTCAATGATGAAATTGATGAATTGAGAGAACTCATATAGGATCGCTAAAACCGGAAAGATTCTAGACAATTTTCTTTTGTAAGTTCATTAAATTCAAATGTATCACCAATTTCCAATGCATAGGGCGAATTAACCAATATTTTCTATTATAGGGCTAGGACATATGAACACTACAGAACTATTCTAAGTAAAAACCAAATTAGAGATCTCAAAATTTCTAAACAAGATTCTTGTCATTAGTTCATTGAACCAAGGGAAAAACAATCTTTACAAGTCAACAAAAAATGCATTTACATGGGCTAATGCACCTATTAACATATCAAGGCCATTGGATAGATAGATGTTTCATGATATTTGATTGAAACCACCCTATAATAACAAGAGGAACCTGTATATTTCATAAGGAAGTTATGGGCATAGTTCTTGCTACTACTCCATGTCAACTAAATTAACAATAAAAATTTCATGGGGTGGGTTGTGGGTCTACACAAGATAGGAAAAATTCCAGGCACAACCCAACGTTATGTTCTTGTCTGCTTAGATGAAGACCTAACTTCCTTTCCTAGAATCCTTCAGTAATAGATAACAATATTCAAATGTAGATTGCAATAGCCACATTGACTTGCACCGTAGAGCATGGCACCTTAGTAGCATTGTTGTGTAAGGAGCCATTGGTAGCTGGTGTTACGAAAGGGGTTTGACCATCATAATATGTAGCTTTATTCGACCAAGAGAGGCCACTTGAATGCTCATGTGAGCCTCATATATACCAGTTGTTAATAGACTTGCTATGGGTTTATGGAGGCTAGTATGTAGCAAAGTTTATAGTAGTTGCTACACTTTGATAGCACTCTCCCACCCCCAGTGATAAATCAATGCAAATTTATGCCACTAATGTTGCAGTGGATGTTATTTTTTAATTCAGTATATGACATACTAATCTATGGTGAATCAAATTGATACCTCCTTGCAAAATAATTCACATGTTGTTAATCCATATTTACGCTATAAGGCGTCCCTCTTTGAAAAAAACTCCCCTAGTTGCCTTTGTGTCATAATCTATGTCATTTGATCTTTTGTTAAACGATTGGGTTATCATTAGCCGTTGATTTGAATTGTGATAGTTGCCATGTTTTTTGTAACTGTCCTTCACTACTCTCTAAGTGTCTAGTAGATTTTATTTATGCAATGGTCTTCCTCTATACACCTTTAATCTATCTATTAACAATTGCATGGAACAAGTTACAACTGCGTTTAGTAGTTACATAACACACGGACGATTCCACAGACATCGAGTTGGGAATAGGAAGCAATTGTATGGGTTCTGCAATTCTGGTATTCATTACACTACACACAGCTGCTACGGACGAAGAATTTTCAGGTAACACTGAATATCTGTTTTTTTTGTTTTATTTTGTGTGGATTTGTTGTAGAGTGTAAGATGCCATGTTTGATTCTCGTTAACGATGGAGAATTGTGCGGAGAAATCAATTGTTGGAAGGGTACCTGCAACGAGTCTTCTTCAGATTAGTATCTATGTTTAGTTACTAGGTGTGAATGCGAACCAGGATGGCAACAACCCTAAAAGGGTGATTCCACAAACATGGAGTTGGGAATGAGAAGAAACTGTATGGGTTCTGCAATTATGGTATTCATTATACTACACACAACTGCTATAGAAGAAGACTTTTCAGGTAACAAAGAATCTTTGTTTTTTTTTTTTTTTTTTTTGTGTGGATTGGTTGCAGAGTGTAAGATGCCATGTTTGATTCTCATTAACCATGAAGAATTGTGCAGAGAAATCAATTGCTGGAAGGGTACCTGCAACGAGTCTTCTTCAGATCAACATCTCAGTTTCGTTCCTTGGTGTGAATGCGACTCAGGATGGTAGCAACCCTCAAATGACTTCTTGGTTATGCTCTCATTCTTGCCCTGTGTTATACCCAACTATAAGCATGTTAGTTTAATCGATAGATGTTGTAATGGGCATTGGGGGTGTATTGAATAATGTGCTCTCTATTTATTTACAGGTAAATTTAAAGTGGATTGTGGTGGTAAAGCCCCTTGCTCAGCTCCCTCATTGGTCACTCCTTCATCAATAAATTTTTCTTTTGGCTATCTAAACCATAGCTAATTTCTCTTCACGCCATTTAATCTTTCCATCCTGCTGAATCTAATCTCTTTGCAACATGCAATTCACGATTTCCATGCGCAGAGAGGGCTCCTATGTTGCCGAATCTGAGTTCGGCTACAGGTGTCACTGCAATGAAGGCTATCAAAATATTTTCAATATGAAAGTAGGCCCTGGCCTCAAACCCTATAAATTTCTCCCCTTTATACTTATATTCATATTTCAAAGGTCCCATGTTTGAATCCCATGTCGATTTCCGACTTTTTTTGCAAGTTCAATCAGTGTAGAATGTTCGCAGTTTCGGTGGAATGGAAGCAAAACGGTAGTTCCTCAGTCTTAGATAGCGGACACTTAATCTGAGATAGACACATCCAGAGGGACACATATACATATGCTCTGTTACTGTTTCTAATATCTCTGCCTCCCCAACTCAGTAGAAAACTAAAACACATTCATGTGCATATTCCTAATATATCTGCACCTTCAAAGTTCATACAATCTGGGATGTTACCATAACGAAAAATGTAAGTGTAACGTGGCCACCACAAGTGATGGAGGAGGCTAGTTGATGGATAGGAAGTTGAGTTTTGTAAGGGAGAATTATTTAAATTTTTAATTTATTATTATTGGAGTAACATAAAAAGTGAAGAGATAGCAGTAGTGTTATAACAAATATGAATATTTGATTCAAATAAATTAAAATCATACACTTTGGGAGCATCACACATCCTTTGTCCTTATCGACACCGGTAAGCCTCGACGCTACCTTTTTTTATGGTTCTAACTGTTTCCAGGACAGGCACAACTTGTGGCCAATTATGTGGTAAAGAATTTAACCCTTAATTTTTTTTTTCTATGCTTAAACAAAGAATGCAAAGAATGTAGTGAAATCCATTCTAGTGCCAAAGTCAAGCGCACAATTTACGTTGGTGACATTCTCTCTCATAATTTAATATATGATTGTGAAAAATTTCTCCACATTATTATTATAATATATAAAGATGGAAAAATGAATGTATTTTATAACGTAGGCATTGTATTTTATTTAGTGGATGCATTATGTATATTGTAAAGAGAAAGTAGGTTAGGGGTTGATGCATATATTTGCTTATTTATGCTTGGAGATTCCTTTTCTGTAAGAACATTGTTGTAAGATACACGGAAAAAATATCCAAAAATACCCAATAGCTATGGAATAATTACAAAAGTTTCCAATGTTGTTTCCAAAAATGTAATTGTTCATCTATTTTGTTTGATGATTTTGTTTATTCCTATAGTCTTCCATTGGTTGATTGGCATAGGACTCAAGAAACACAAAAATACCTGTCTACTAGACAAAAGTAAATACATAAGATGAGGACAATCGTTTGTGCATATTCCATTTGTACATTTCAACGTACATCTTCAATGATTTTTTGTATGTCACGATGGTTCCAAAATTTATGCCTTACGACGTTTCCTTTGCAACATCTGGTGCAATTGCTAGTATAGATTCTTTTAGTTTGATTATAATTGTAGTGTTGACTATGAATTGTGATGATAGAAATCGAGGAGCCATGCCCTAATAAAAATATTTTACCCTTCCCATGTATCATATTTTAACTTAAACTTTGTTTAAATGTTTATTTCATTTGAATTATTTTGGATACATAATTAAAATATTATAAATGTACATTGAGGTTGTGACATTTTCCTATTTGTTAACTATGTTTCCTACATCTTATTCACCACCATCCAATAATCCTGAATAAGTTGTCCATTGGTATCGTCACATTTCCCCATTTTTTGATATGCATATTACCTCCATTTCAAATTTCCATTCTTGCTTTAACCCATGATTGTTAATCTCCTCCCACCTCCACCACCTACGCCATCCAAATCACTCATAGGGGTTACGTTCATAAACCATCTAGTAGCACCACCCCCCTCCCCCCCCCACCCACCCTATTTTCACTGTTATCATTTCATCTCTAATGGTTTTTCCGCATATAACCCATGTAGACCCTCAACCATCATCCCATGATGAAAATTTAGTGGATGCAATAGTAGATGTTGCCTCTAAGTAAGTTGTGTAGCCAACTGCTTCATCTACTAGGGAATCTCCATCATTATGCAAGACATTCATGGTCAAATCATTCATTGATTTTGTATTTACCATGAATTAAATTGATTCTGCTTTTAATCCTATAAATACTATAGGGCTATATAGTACAGGTGTTTGGGTTTTAGAGGAGGGAAATGCCCTCACAAATAGTTATATCATCTGTGGTGAGATTTCTAGTCTTGAATTATAAAATATCAACTTGTAAATCTGCTAATTTTTTCTGGAAAAGAAAATTATGCCAATTTTCATTCTTTCTGTAATACAGAAAAAGATGAAACATGCCCCAAAAGAAAAAAAATCAACCTTCTTCTTCTAGTAAGAGGAGAAATATCAACATCCACAATGCAAACGACGGTGGTGAGGGTGGAGGTGGTCAATGAGTGACCAATGAGACATTTGTATATACGATATCATATTCCATACTTTCATGTGTGGGAATAATATGGTGCTTGTATATTAAATTCCATTTCTATATAGGTCACCATATTCCATAATTCCATGTTTTTGCATGAGGTATCATTCTGTATGTTCGACACGCTATGCGATTTTGTTAAAAATGTCCATTTGAGACAATATTCAATGTGTGTGTGTGTGTGTGTGTATGTGTGTGTTTCATAAAGCATGTTACAAATTGAAGCGTTCTTTTATTTGATGTTGAAGTGTTAGTGACGAGCCTCATTATTACAACAGGAATATTGCAACTCCCATGGTTACTAGCTTAAATTATCAACCCAGGGTTCATAGAAGATTAAGAGGTGTTGAAACTATATGTGAAATATGCAATGTGTCCTTCTATTGATCTATTGCAATAAAGTGAATATCATGAAATCAAGCCTAAACTACTTGTAAAAATGGAAACCTTAACCTATTGAAGGAAACAAAAGACAAGGAAAACAAAACCATTCGAATTGCATAAAGTAAAGACCATGAACCAAATTTACATCACTACATTCAAAGAGACCATATGCTAGTAACAATTCTAATTAATAATTTCAAATCATGTAAATAATCATTATGCTATTCAATTCATGAACATGTCTACTTACCCTAATTTTTGAAGTGAGTTGCAGCAGTAGAAAGGAAAGTGATAAGTTATCATTGGTTTTCCTCAATCATGGTTTCATATCCCAATAGAAATTATTCGGGGCTAGGAGGAAAAAATAAAGATTTAAGGATATTTTTGGTCAAGTTTGGAGGGCTTCTACATGGTGCAACAAGATGTTACAATATTACTACAAGATTGCTACAAGATTACCCTATGTTTATAAAGTATTAAATACATGAGTTCTTGAGGGATAAAAAATTGATCTAAAGGTGGAAAAGGGTAGTGGAAGGTAGTAGAAGGTTGTGTGTTTCCCATTGCAAGCTTAGTACCCTTTAGAGGCCCATCTTGCACAAGGAACATGGCACACAATGGCCTTCAAAAAACAAGAAATTTACTCTCGGTTGATCTGAATGGGAATATTAGTGATTGTTGTGCTAAGATCCAGTTCAGAATTTAAAGAAAGTACTTGAAGAAGATGAGGTTAATTGCAAGTTTAACATGATTTTTTGTGTGTTTTTATGTGAATTTCACGAGAAAATTAACATTAAAAAACACTAAAAAAAAACATCTAACATACATAAACATCACCCTAAACAGTAACACAACAACACATGATGAAGGAGTTCACATCACCTAGGCTACGTCTCCTTGGTCCAGCTTTCAATGGCTTTGCCCTCTTCTATTATGCTCAAAAGTGTGAGTAAATGTGTTTAAAATGCTAAAACAACTGTGAAACATGTTTCATCTACTCGAGAATGCCCAAAAATTCTTATGTAGCCTCTTTCTGCATCAAATTTGGTAAAAAATTGACTTAGTTATGACTATTCGCTCCACATTTTCCCCAAAATGCAGCACCATCCCACAAATCTACCCAGAATCTAGCTAACTGAGCACCAATTTGCCCAAAAAATCGGTGAAATTGTTGCCGCACTAATTTTCCTAACAAGGCCTTAATTCTGGATTCTTAGCCATATTGAATATAGTTAATAAATCATTTTTATATAAAAATTAACGTCGCGGTTTTTGTGCCAATCATGAGCATTAAACATTAGTATGGACACATGGTAGGTTGGCAGAAACTATAGTTATGGTTACAATTTATGACCATTATGGGGGGCGTGGGGCTAGCCTCCCACCCATGGTCCCGTCTCTGGCAATGACCAGGGCTAGGGCTAGACCCCGACCCCATCCCCCCATTTCGAAACATATATGTAAAAAAATCTATATAAAAACCATACATAGTAATAACTACATGATTTGGTGCGACGGTAAAGCTTGGTTCCTGGTACTTGGTGGTCACAGGTTCAACCCCCACTACTGCTGCTCGTACTTGACTGAAAATTTGGTGGCCTCCCATGCTACCATGTGGAGGCCTTTGGTTGGGTCATGTGGCAGCATGTGGTTTCCCACATGCAAAACCAATCACAAAGTCACCACAATCAACCAATACCAATGTGCCACTTGGCACAATATGATTCTTCGAAAAAATTCCATTGACCGAGTCAACGTGCCACTGTGCATGCCCAATCAGTAGTACAAACCCTTGACTTGGTATTCCCTGTATTTTCTTTTCAAACATTTGCATGTTTGAAAAAGTGGAAAAAACATGTTTCCGAGAGCATACGGTGTTGATTCTCCAAAAAATGAGTTGTGCCATATTCCGAAACGACGAAATCTATGCGATTGTTCAGGTTCCACACCATTCTGAAAAATTTCATTTTTGAGCATAGTTTTGGGCACCTAATCATTCCTCTCCAATGGAAGCTTTTGGACCCCAAAATATCAATTTCAGTTGTTCAATAGTGAGGGTATAGTTCCCTCATCTTTCCAATTTCGATCCATTTTTCTTTAGAAGGATTTGTGCCTTTGAGGCCCACACGACGGTAGTCTACACTCCGTCGTTTTGATGTCCTTATTCTTTGATCAAGAAGTATGTCTTGCTGAACCTCATCAAGGTAGTCAGGAGAAAATTCTTCAATAGAAGGAATCTAAACCTGTTCTTCTTGATCTTCAATCAAAGGAGGCTGATACAACCTCAAGTTCTCAACATTAACAACATAGTAAATTTGCATGTATGAAGGAAAATCTAAAAGTTGGAGAAACTTTCACCAATCTTTTCCAAAATTCTAAAAGGATCATACCGGATTGGTTTCAGTTTTTTACCTTCCCTTTGAAGCCTCTCTTTTCTAATGTGAAGAAAAACTTTGTCACCAAATTGGAACTTGTGATCTACACGATGCTTTTTGTGCCCTGCTTTGTACTTTCCTTGGCTCTTTTCAAGCTAATATTGAACTATTTTATGTATCAGTTGGATTTTTTCTATGAACTTATTAGCTTTTTCTATGTCGCGAAGCCATCAACAACACCATCCTTCCCAAAAATCAAATCCAATGGCCATCTGGGCCAGTATCCAAGACATGCCTCAAATGGCGATGTTTGTGTAGAGGAGTGTTTTGCACGATTATAAGAATGTTGAATGTAGTGCAAGTTTTCATCCTACAAATTAGGATGCTTGTTGTAGTATCCTCGAAGAAGATGTATGATTGTTCAATTTACCATGTCGGTTTGACCATCTTTTTTTTGATGAAAGGTTGTACTCTTCTACAACTTGGTATCCGTCAAGTCCCACAAACCTGACCAGAAATTCCCAAAAAATAAAAAATCTTGATCACTAACAATGGATGTGGACAAACCAAAATGAACCCAAACATGTTGAAAGAATAAGTGAGTTCTCTGTTCAGCTGTTATTTTCTTTTTACATGGCATTAATAAAAACATATTGCTGAAGCTATCCACAACTACATGCAAATAATCATGACCTCTTTTTGACAATGGAAGACCTCCTACAAAATCCATAGAAACACTCGCCCATGGATGTGAAGGTACAGGAAGTGGTTTTTACAATCCTAACTTCTTATTGCTAGGGTGTTGCTAGGCTTACTGACTATGCATAATGAATAGCCTTTAATGAAACATGACAGACTTTTGAGCATACGAGGCCAATAAAAATACACTAAAGATGTGTCACTGTTTTACTTACACCGAAATGTCCAACAATAAGATAAGTGTGTGATTCCCTTATGACATTCACTCTCTCCCCCTGTGGACTACAAAGCTTTCCCAACTGATACAAGTTATTATGTACATGGTAATACAATAACTCTACTTGTTTTCCTTGACTCAAGCTTGCATAAACATCTTGAAATTCATTATCATATGCATATTTCTCAACATAAATTTCATGCAAAACAAAATTATGCTTGAGTAAAGTAGTTGCAGTAATAATAGGCCTAGAAAGCATATCAACAACCTTGTTGTATATGCCTTTCTTATAGCTGATGACCAAATGGAATTTCAATAACAAACCCATCCATCGAAAGTGCCTTGATTTTTGTAACTCAGTTTGTGATAGCAAGTATTATAATGGTTGGTGGTCGGTGTGTATGATGGTTTCCTTTCCCATAAAGTAGTGTTTCCACTTTTTCACACTTTGAACCAACACATAAAGCTCCTTGTTATATGTAGGATATTTAATCACTGCACCATTGAAAGTTTCTAAATGAAATGAAATGGGCTTACCATTTTTCATAAGGACTGCACCCATGGCATAGCCGCTTGCATCAGTTTGAAACTCAAAGCGCTGTCTTAAGTCTGGTAGTGCAAGTAATGGGGTTGAACTGATCTTCTCTTTCAAAGCATTGAATGGTTTTTGCTGCTTTCCTCCCCACTGGAAGACCTTTTTAACACTAGTTAACGCATGCAAAGGAGCTATGATGCAAGAGGAGTTAGCAATAAACTTCCTCCAATATTGGGTTGCTCTAAATAAAAATCTTACCTCAGTGACTGTCTTGAGCATTGGCCAATTCACAATGACCTCAAACTTAGAGGGGTCTATCCTCAACTCACCTCCTCCAACAATATGCCAAAAATACACCAAATAAGTTTTACCAAACTCATATTTTGACATCTTCAAAAACAACTGTTCTTTCCATAAGACATCAAGTACTTTTCTTACATGCATGACATGTTCATCAAGCGATTTAGTAAAAATTAAGGTATCATCTAATTATATGATAACAATATCATCAAGAAATGGCCTTAAAACATCATTCATATCACGCATGAAGGTAGCAGGAGCATTGCATAAACCAAAAGGAATAACAAGCCATTCAAACAAACCTTGTTTTTTTTTTTTAATGTTGGCTTCCAAATGTCACCTTCAACAATTCTTATTTGATGGTAGCCACTCCTTAAGTCCAAATTAATAAAATACTTTGCATATTTCAATTGATCAAGTAAATCATGTATTCTAGGAAGTGGATAACGATTCTTTACCGTAATCTTATTCAATGCACAGAAATCTACACACATGCACCATGCTCCATCTTTCTTTGGCACCAACACAATAGGTGACCCACATGGAGAAGTACTTGGTTAGATGATCCCCTTTTCCAAAAAATCTTGAATTTGATTTTTGATTTAACACTCTCCATCACCGACATCCTATACATGGCAATGTTAGGAAGAGGACAATCTCGTTTCAATTGTATTTCATGGTGGATTACCCTCTTCGGAGGTAAACCCTTTGGCTCCTGAAACATCTCATTATTTTGATTAACTACTTCAATCAAATAAAATTTCAATTTTGGATCAAAACCTTGAAATGCTTCATAATTATCATCATTCTTGATTTTAATCATAAGAAGCACAAAATTCTTTCTTGAATTCACTAGTATTTTCATTTTCATTGCATTAACTAATGAAAGATTTAGTTTGTTGCGATGAGCTGTCATAATATACTCCACACTGTTTTTGAACTAGTGGTACTTGTTTTCATGGTGATATAAGATGGCTTTTCTATCATATAGGTAACGACTACCCAAAAAAATTCCTGAAATATCAAATGGTACACCATCTATTTGAACTTCGTCAATGAAGTTTGTTTTGATTACAAACCGAAGAATACACTTTCTTGTAACCTGCAAATTTGTGTTCTTGCATATCCAACCCAATGGATATGGTTTGTGACAAGGAATGGTTTCAAGATTAAGTTTCTTGACTAAGTCTTCAGATATCAAGTTGGCTTGAGACCCACTATCAAATAATGTGTCGATTTTTGTATGTTTTGAAATAACCCTCACATGGAATAATTCAATCCTTGTTTCTTCATTTGGAGTACTAGTGTGACGATTTGATGAACTAGTGCTAGCAATAGATTCTTTTACTTGCATACCCATGGCTTTAATTTTAGTTTCATCACCCGAGTCAGATCCCAAATCCAGTTGAGTGGTTGTAGCTATTTTTTATTTTCCCTTGTTGTTGAATTTCTTGGGCCTCATCTGTAGATTAACCTTCCAACAGTGGTCTTCATGATGACCCTCTTTGGAATAATGTTTGCATGTCATTTTTTCTCCTTCATTTTTAACAGATGCATTTTCCTTTCCCTTTCCTTTCAAACCCTTTCCTTTCTCTCGACCCTTAAATGGATTATTTTTACCCTCTTCTAGATTTTTTTTACCTCTTACCTCAAGGTGAGTGACTTGCGCACAAACCTCATCTAGACTAATGGGATTGAACATAACGATAGTATGTCTTAGGTAACAATGTAAACCCCCTATATACTTTAGCAACATGTCTTGTGAATGAAAATAAACACCTAATATAAGAGCTCTTTTTATAAATGATTGGGTGTAATCTTGCACACTTTGACCTTTAAGTTGTCTAAAGTTCTGCCAATTCATGATGGATTTTTGCATATATGCTAGAGGCTAAAAATGTCTTTTAATTGTAGCAATGAAATTAGAACAAGAGAGTGAGATCTTACCATGTTTTTTAATCTCATCTTGTGTCTTGGCTTCCCACCAAACTAGTGCTCAACCTCCAGTCTCAAGGAAACTAGATGAATATTTGTATCATCATCTTGAAGGTTTTGAATTCTCTAGTAGACCTCCAACTAACGAACCCAATTTTCAAGCTTCTCCACATTCACTTCACCATTTTACATAGGTAGATCAAATTTAATATCAAGTATTAAGAAGGGTTGTTTACTAATTCCTTTTGAGGTATGTTGATGAGTATGAGTAAGGGTTTTAGTAGTGGAAGAGGATGAAAATTGTGGTGAGGATGATGGTGGAGTATATCGTGGCTTATCACCATTTCCATTACCTTCTCCTCCTATAGAACCCTCTTCTCTTGGATGCCTAGAGATTTCACTCCACAAACTTGTATTCCTCTCTTCATAGAGGACCTTCACCATCTTTGTCATGTCAAATAAAGCCTTCCTAAAAGCCTTCTCATACTCTGACATGTTATCATTTTATCCTTCATGAGACATGCTTACTAAAGCTTTTACTGCAATTGGAGGTGAATATTCTAGTGGAGATTATGGAAATTGTGCCCTCCTCCTTTTTTGAACTAGAGAACTTGTAGTCACAAGCTTTCCTTCTCCTCTCTTGAGCTTCAAACTTGTAAGCATTTAAACACTTGCACAAAAAATTAAATCATCCTTGCATAAGTAAACCTAGTGTTCTGATACCAATTTGATCTAAATGGGAATATCGGTGTTTACTGTGCTAAGATCCAATTCACAATTTTAAGAAAGTGTTTGAGGATGATGAGGTTAATTGCAAGTTTAAGATGATTTTTTATGTGTTTTTATGTGAGTTTCATGAGAAAATTATCACAAACAAAACACTGAAAAACAACATCTAACATACATGAACATCACCATAAAAAGTAACACAACAACACATAACCAAACCTGGGGCTAGACCTCGGCCCCTCCCCCCATTTTGCAACATATATGTAAACAAAACTATATGAAAACCATACATAGTAATAACTACATGCTCTGGTGTGACGGTAAAGCTTGGTGCTTGGTACTTGGTGGTTGCAAGTGCGACCCCTGCTGCTGCTATTCGGACTTGACCCAAAATTTTGCGGCCTCTCGTGCTGCCATGTGGCGGCCTTCGGTTGGGCCACGTGGTAGCATGTGGTTGGCCACATGCCCAACCAATCACAAACTTTTATAATCAACCACTACTAATGTGCCACTTGGCACAATATGATTCATCAAATAAATTCTGTTGATTGAGTCAGCCTACCACTGTGCATGCTTAGTCAGCAGTACGAACTGCTGACTCGATTTTCCCTGCATTTTTTTTTTTAAATTTATTTGTTTGACAAAGTCGACATAACACGTTCTGGGAGAATACGATGTCGGTTTTCCATGAAACGAGTTGTGCCAGATTCATAATGATGAGATCTATATGAAAATTTAGGTTCCACAACATTCCGACAACTTTTATTTTTTAGCATAATTCTAAGCACCTGATCATCAGTGAACAATGTTTTGGAGTTTTTTAGGTAGAAAGAAGGGAGATGGTGGTAGGACGATGAGTGTGAATGAAAATTATCAGCCCTAGAAACCCATAGTCTGACCTGCACAAAAGAAATACTCTCATTTTGATAATTGAAAATAATAAAATACCTAGTTTGTCACCTAGTTTTTCCTCCTAGTTATCACACCGAATGACCAAACAAATAGAATGCAAATGAGATGGGGAGATTTTTTTTTTTTAATTAGGATGTCCTAAGATTCCAATCCAAGTGGAATCACTGAAAATTTGTGTTTTTAACATGTGCTAAAAATTAGAAGAAAATTACTACTCTAAAAAGCAAAAATTCAAGAATGAGTGACCTAGTTAACATACCAAATGCCTATCCTGATCAAGTGAAAATGCTATTGGGTGAATTTTGATATTAATTTGGATATTTTTAGGATTAAATAAAATTGGAATCAACTTGAAATAATCTCATTAACTGGCGTTAAAATTGAGAATTAATTTATTACTATTTTTCTACACGATACTTCTACAAATTCCAAAACTGTGAACTACTAAACCAATCTAAATAGCTTAACGATGAATATGAATTTAAAAAGTTTTTGTAAGGATGCATCGTGTTTTTTTATACTTAAATGACCTACAAAACAACTTACTTCAATCACTCAACCCATCTAACCTATAACAAATTAAGCATGAATAGTAAATGTAGAAATAAGAAAAGCATGAATAAGAGATGCAAGTGAAAAAAACATTCAAAGAAGAGAAATAAATTGTAAAACATGACTCTGAGGCTCCTAGGATGGCCAAGCCGAATGATACTTAAGTCCTATGAAGGAAACCAAGCCTTAGAAGCCGAAAATGACACAAAACTTCATTATTGAGCAAACCCAAGTACATCCATGCTAGAAATGAAAGTATAACTGCTAAATAACAAATTTTCTTGAGAAGAAGACAAATAAATACATGGCTCTAGCAGTTAATTCAAATTGGTATTTATATAAATTGATGTGGAAGAATCCTCCTTTAAAAGAGGTATATTTCCCCTCCAAAATCCCTCAAGAAGTGGATCTGGTTCCCAACAGTCGAAATCTTTATTCAATCATAGGGAACACATTCCTAGATTTTTCCAATCACTGAATCTCCAGAATATGTTCAATAATTTTATAATATCTTGTTTATTTATTATCCAATCTCGGTCCAAAACTAGTCTACAAATCCGTGCTAGAAATCTACAAAAATAAATAATATTAGACACACAATATGGATTTATCTCTAAATCTTCTCAATGAACATATTCAAGCTAAAAAATATGTCATCAAATGCAAAAAGAAAGGTTTAGTGTGCTAAAGGATGGTTAGATGGGTCTTGAATTGTACCTATTTAGGAGGCCCATCATACCCCCTTACTGAAAGTTTCACTCATCCTATGAGCAACTTAGTAACCTAATTGTACCTCATTCATGGCCCTAGTGGCCTCCCTGATTTATCCTACAACTATTCAACACTTTCCTATATCAATGCTCCCTTTTCTTGTAGCAGCTTTTTGCCTTCTTGCAAACAAGGCAAATTCATCTTTCAGTTATTTGGCCTTAGCTCTTGTGGTGCTTGGCTTATTCTGAGAGGATGCGGGCTACTTTCCCTTGGCCTAGAGGGAGGTTATTTCTTCAGCTTGCTTCTTATTCTCCTTTTAGCTTCTCTTCTAAATTTTTTCTCCGACACTTTTTCTTTAATTTTATCCTCTTCTCTTTCTTTTCTAGATCTTTTTCATCCTTGTCTTCTTGTGCAGATCCATCCTTGGTTGTCTTCCATTAAAACCACCCCATGTCTCTTAAAGTAGCTTCTTTCAAAGTTTTGTAAGGGAATTATGTTATCAACTCCTAATTTTAGAGCAATTTAGGATTTCTAAACAAAATTCAAAGGAGTAATGCCCTTTGTTGGTTAGGGAAGGAAAAATGGCATGCCCAACTTAAAACAAATTCATTCCTCCACTATCATGCTCAACTGACAAAAAACACTTCACACTTCAATGTCATATTTCTAGTTACCCATAGCAGATTTTGGTAAAACTTGGCCATTCTTTTTAAAAATTCAGTTACAGTTGTCAAGCTTGAAGATTTTGACATCTTTGCCTTTTTTGATAATGACGAATCCATTTCCACCATAAAAAACCAGATTCAAATACTCCTATCATCAAATTAAAAAGAGGAAAAAAATCATCACCGAACCAATTTACTCCGTCTTCATAAAAATCCAAGCATCATGCTGGTAGGAAACAGCCGTATTGACAAAGTACCCAGACCGCTCGATCGTCCCGGACCGGAGTGACAATATCGTGGGACCCGCACATCCAAACCTCTCAAGGCGTATCCGACGTAGCGGTAGTGCAAATCCGGATCACCCTGATCACAGGATCGAAAACCATTCCGAGGAGCAATAATTCGATTCCAGACACAAGATCATGGTAAGAACACTGATAGTATAAATTATTTGAAGCTCAAAGGTTGGAAATGATGTCTGCACAACGTCGAGTCTAGCATAACGAAGAGGCCTCGTTGGGGGATGCCCTGATTGGAACCAAAAGAAAAAAAAGAGAGATATGGCCAGCAAACAAATTAGGAGACCGTGCGCAATGGGTTCAACGTTGTTCTCTCTTCTTTATATTTCGTGAATACATTTATATATAACAGTGCTATGCGGTTTCCTGTTACTGCGATTTCTTTATCATATGAGCATCATAACTCTTGGAAGAGTGCTTGATCTGCTTGATTTCGTTCTCAGTGAGAATTTACAGGTCGAACTTATATTCTGCAATGTGAATGTTCGCCGCAGGCGCCCAAAGCTGGTCGGGTTGTGGTTATTTCGTCGTTAAACCGTGGATTCCCCACAGCAGAGGAGTTCTGTCCATCGACAAAACCTGAGAGAGGCCCATGGCCAACTTGGTGTACTGCCTGTCAAACTCACAGAATCCAAAGAGAAAATCCGGAGCTCTTAACCATTTCGAAATATCGTAATTTAGTTTTAAAAATGGAAATTTTGACATGATAAAATTAAAATTTATAATTTAGTTTTAAAAATAATGGAAATTTTAAGATAATAAAACTTTGCAGAAAGTTTTGAAAATCAGATTACAGTGGTCAATTTTCATTATTTTGGATGTCCAGAAATTCTTGAAAATCTGGTTACAGCTAGCTAGATTTTAAATACCCAAATTTTTAATAATACTAAATTTAAACTCATACATTCTAACATTCTAATTATTTGAAATTATTTTCACCAAATTCTAACAAGAAAACTACCCTCGCAACTGACTAATCTATAGCATCAATGACAACTAACTAATCTATAGCATCAGTGACAAGGACTTTCGAAAAATTGCTACAAGTGGGCCCGACCCGGAATCCCGGAATTCTAGTTATCTAATTCTTTGACGCATTTCGGCCTGCCATTTTCGGCCGTAAAATAAAAATTATCGGACGTAGTATTGACAAAGTCCCCGGACCACCGGATCCTCCCAGACGGGACCAACAATCTGGGGGAGTGCGACAGATCTGGAGCCACCTTGATCACTAGATCCAAAACACTCACGACCAACAATAATCCGATTCCAAGTGCATGATGAAGGTAAGAATACTAACAGGTTAAATTTGAAGCTCAAAGGTTACTGTAACGGAAGGCATAGGCATCGGGAACTGTGAGGAAAAGGCCTTGGACCCTCAAGTTCTGACAGCCAAGAGTAGTTCTCTGCACGAAATTTGGGCAGGGTTTTGATTTTGGTTTAATTTAAAAAATTAGAAATATAATTTATAATTATAGGAAAAATGAAGCTAACAAGTATTTTTATAATTAGAAAAAAATAATTAAGTTTATGAATAGTTCAGAAACTAATATAGAATAAGGGTGTTTGACTGCATGAAAAGCTACCAAGTATAGACATTAAAAAAATATATAAAAAAATTTAATGATGAAAGAGAGTTTGTTTTTGGTGGGTGTAAAAGAATTAACGAAGTTTGAGAAAAATTAGTGTGTATTTTTTGTATTTATGAAATAATGGAATAGAGAGACATTTTATTTTGGAATGTAATGCTTTTATAGATATCAAAGATAGTTACACCAATATGTTAGTTAGTTTGGTATTGTCTTTTAAATAAGAAAGTTTTAGAAAAATTGAACAGCGAAAAAGATTGAACTGTAAAAAAATATAAGAAAACTAACAATACTGTAAATTATTTTTAATTTAGTAAACATTGAAATTTGAATAATTCATTCGTATATTTTAAAACGGATAATTTACTAAGAAATCTTAGGATCCATAAATAAAAACCCGTAAGAATAATATGTCCCTTGAAAAAGGGAAGTTCGCATAACATTCACAGAATCTAAACTCGATATAGATAGAAAACATACCATTCACTGGAATAAATCCTTCGGAAAGAAGGAAGTTGGCGTAGCACTGAGAAATGGACGCAGCAGCACAGAGGGGCCAGAAGATAACCCTGGGCACCTTCAGATTGGTTGCTACTTGCTCCGTGCAAGACATGAAGGCGTCTGTGACGATGAACGTGATGGGTGGAAATGATGGCGATTTCTCACCAGCAGTGGTAAGGAGGTCCTCCAAGGCGGGGCCTAACTTTTGCAGGGCAACAAATAAGTCGGTCAGGTAGGAGGTGCGGCCATGGTGGGGGGGGGTAAACCATCTGGAATAGATAGAAATCTAATTCTCCGTCCTTGCTTCTCCAACTGAGGATCGTCTCCGGAAACAAGAGATTTAGCATTTTTTGAAGCTTCCACGACGCGTTTGTGTATCCACTCAGTATTGACGAAAGTGACAAAAACTTCCCTTATAGACAGAAGTTGGGCCAAATTCATGAGAACATTTACATGACCCTGTGCAGGAAATGGAACAATCACTGCATGCAGAGCATGCTTCCACTTTTTCTCCGACATATTGGTGCCAATATTGCTACACAGTTATCTGTTTCTGTTCTCGTAACCCCACTACCACAGCTCGTATGGATGGTGCGCCTCATGCACCTTTTATAGCGCATTATACAATAATTGCGCTCACTTCTTTTAATGGTCAAATAATAATGGCCATTCGACAAAGCATTCGAAGGAATATTGGCTTGGCACCTAAGTTTTAGATGAATGGTACCCCCACGTTCTCGTTCAACTTGCTATCTGTGATCCATTGGATGATAAGGAGATGTGATGCTTCTCGTCTCCAAGAGTCATTGTCAAAAATCTATCCAATGATTCTGCAAAAAATGGCTTCTCGTCCTCAAGAGTCATTGTCAAAAATCTATCAAATGATACGGCAAAAATTGCTCACCATGTTTCCTTAATCGGTAGGATTTTAGGTTGCAAAGTTATATTTCATTCCTTATACAGTCTCGTTGTGTTCAT
The DNA here is from genome assembly GCA_034641835.2 of Pinus albicaulis. Taxonomy (NCBI): domain Eukaryota; kingdom Viridiplantae; phylum Streptophyta; class Pinopsida; order Pinales; family Pinaceae; genus Pinus; species Pinus albicaulis. The sequence continues at coordinate 480,648,713 of CM076569.1, read as the reverse complement.
TTGTCCATTTTTCCTGTTAAGTAGATTTGTGGATTGATAGAATATATAAATATCTCGGTTGTCTTTCATATAAGAACTTCTTGTACATGTACTACTGAAATCTTTATACAGATGATATGTTTTAAAATTTATTTTGTTAAAATAATTATAAAATATTAAATTGTTATATAAAATATATGACAAATATTTATGTAAAATGTAATGTGAATTATTTATCGTAATAAACTGGAGCCAATCACATTTTTAGTTCAAGTTTACTCCACTTAATTGTTGTGAATAAGTATTTTATTAATTATTTATTTATTTATTATAATAGGTTGGAATTTACATTTTCAGTTCAAGTTTACTCCACTTAATTGTTGTGAATAAGTATTTTATTAATTAATTATTTATTTTTTATAATAGGTTGGAATTTAGTTAATGTTAATATAGACCTATTTTAAGTATGGATGCAAGAGGATCAATTTTTTTCGAATGATACAAGTATCATACAAGTATATTTAGAATGATACAAATATCATACAAGTATATTTAGAATGATACAAGTATTATATTATTAGAAGGAAGGGTATATAATATATATGATGCTAAATGAGTTTATATATATATATATATATATATATATATATATATATATATATATATATATTAAGTTGAGAGTTTTATTTTACAATTTAATGTGAAAACCATGTTTAAGTATGTTTATCTATATCAAAATAAAAATAAAATATTCTTTAAATAGAAAAATAATATTGGCTATATAAAAAAAAAGGTTATGCATACTTAATTAGTTGTCCATATGACCTAATATAATTTCATGTAAATAATTAGAAGTTAAAAAAAAAAGGTGAATAACATGTTTAAACCTTATACTTTTCAAAAAAATTTAACACGTCATATCAGTTTCAATTATGTATATATAGAAAAAAATGTTAAAATAAAATATTTTAATGTTATATAGAATAAAATATCCAATGTGAATTATGAATAAAATATTTTAATATGAATTAATATTGATGTATATTAAAAATATACTAATAACAAAAAAACCAATTTAATCACATGTTATGTAATCTCTATAACATTCAACTATACTATTTAAATTGTTTTTTGCACTCTAAATTAAATTTACACCCAAAGAAATTTGATCCCTGTAGGCTCATGTTAATGTGTGCTTAAGATGGATCTATGCAGGCTATAATAAACTAGTAGTGGGTGGGGACACCAATGACTGTTGCTATAGCTGAATGCAACATGATTTATCACTGTTATTGAAGTAAAACCAGGCCGCCCTAGAATTATACCCATTGGCAGTCCATAATGAAAGACATAAGAAAATATTAAAACACATAAACACATAAATTGCAACTGCAAAACTTGTATCCATTAACAATAAGCTTATTTACAACTATGGTGAGCTTCAAGTTGTTGCTCTATGTTTCACCATACTTCACTTTTCTTCGACTCTAGATTACAATTGATCCCATGGCATGTATATAAACACTAGACATGTTAAACATAGACATGTGCAAACTATGAATTAATTTAGCTTTTAGCCTTTCTTAGCTTTTCTATAGAAAGCTTAAACCTCTAATCTGGACTTTACTTTGCTTAAATCATCTATACGCATGCATGGCGAGAGTAATTATTTCCAACACCCCCCCTTAATTGTGATGACTGAATATAACTACCACTCTGACTAAATTATGTCTCCTGGTCTAAGTATTAGCTAGGCTTAGGTAGAAAAATTAACTCTAAATTTGTTTCAACTTTGACTTAAACTCTCACTTAATTTATCTTTTAGATTTTCTTAGCTTTTATATAGAAAGTGTAAGCCTCTAATATGGACTTTACTATGACTGAACTATGTTTGGTGGTCTAAGTCTTAGTTAGACTTACTTAGAAAAATTAACTCAAAATTTGTTTGAATTGATTGCATGAGTCTTTTTCTTTTCCTCTTTCTCCAATTTTTGAAATCTTGGACTACATTCAATTTTATTCTTTTTTTAAGCTAAATGCTACAAACTTGAAACCATTTCTCTATTTTCCCTTCTTTGGTTGATGTTATAGCCTTTTCAATGATTCATATTTTTCCATTAACAATATAAAAGCCACTTCACATTGTCCATGTCTATCCTCTTCATCTTATTCAAAAAACTGTTTGTATGTGGATTGCTCCCACATGTAATTCTCTTCAGCTTGATACTCAAACTCCTGTTTTTTTCTCATTCAAATGCTACAAAAAAATTCCATAGTAAAATTTTATCTCTTATTAACTCCATTGCTGAGAAAAATGCTCATCATTTCCTTCTTCAATTTCTGAAAGGATCTTCATGTCTTCTTCTTCATTTTCACTTTTAACTACAATAAGGAGTGGTATGTTGTCCTACAATTCTGCATACTAGAAAATCTCATTAAAAACATTTAAAACATATTACAATATTCCTTTTATTTTTTCTCTTCTTGAATATATTTCTCAAAAAATGCTCTTCTCTCTGTTGTTGCAGAAGTGTCTTCCACTTTATTTTCACATGAAATTGGGCTCTCCTTATCAAACAATTACTCATCAATCAAATGTTTCTACTTCATCATCTGCAACCACTCTTTATTAGTTAAGTGACCTTCATCAAATTTAACATCTTGTACCTCTAATTTAGAGAGGTCACTTTCATCAATATCACCTGTTGGATACAACATATCATTCACTACTTCAACGGAAGCTTCACATTTGTTAGCAAGTTCCATTTCTAGATTCACTAAATCATACACTGCTACATTGGTAGTTTCACATTCATTTTCCACTTATGCATGAGCATAGTGGTATTCATCAATGTATTCACTCTCTTTTTCTACTATTGTAGACTTCTCTGCCTATGCCATAACTTGTTATTGCATGTAACTCCCCCTTGCACCAATTTATTCTTTGAGGATGTTCCACGCTTCCTTGGAAGGTGTTTCTTTAGCTACCTTACACAAAATTGCTTCATCCATTTCTGGTTGAATGAAACCAAAAGCTAAGGCATATTTTTCATCATCTTGGGGATTATCATTCTTCATAATATCATACCAAAAATATTTGCAACATATAAAATTTTCCATCTTAATAGACCAAATTTCAAAGTTCTTACTAGGAAACATAGAAGGTTGTAGCAAATCCACACTACACCAATCAACCTCGATCTCTTCTGACTCTTCTTATATAATTCTTGGTTTCTCAGTTGCATCCTAAACCTTTCTAAACAAGGAAACACTCTCTACCTTTTCTTTTTGATTTCTTCTTTTGATTTTCTTGAGTCATTTATTCTGAACTATGACGATTGGCTCTAACTTATTATTCATGTTTTTCTTTCTACTTCCTACTCTTATTTTCCCTTGAAAAATATTGACTTTAATATGTGCCCCATAATGTACAATATTCAAAATATTCACCAAAAAACATTATCCACATTTTTACGTTTCAAAAAATAAGAATTTTTGTATTCTTTGATAATGATGAGCTCAATAAAATTTTGAAACATTCATGCGGTGGTTATGATGGCTCATCCACTTGGGATTTCCAACCTCACTCTGTTAAAAAAAAATGACAGTGATGAATATGCAAATCAACTTGTAAATTGTGACTCCAACAGTGACTCATGATGATGGCTAGGACACCTTCTCAATATCATGGGAAATTTGTGGCTATGACGCATTCTCAATATAACGAGCGAAGGATACTACTCATTCATGCACACAATGATAGATAAATTTTTTGACTCTATTATTTGTCACATAGTGCAACTCTATAAGTCTTGGCTATAGACTCTAAGATCTTTGAATCCTTTACCAATTTGAAGGACAAAGGTAGAGATTAAAACACATATTCACATATATTACAAATGTAAAAATTATATCCATTAACAATAAACTTTTTTACAACTATGGTGAACTTCACTGAAGCTACTACTCTATGTTTCACCATACTTCACATTTCCTCACCTCTTTCTTACAACTAATCCCACGACATGTATATAAATAGTAGACATGCTAAACATAGACTCATGAAACTCTAGCTTAACTTAGCTTTTAGTTTTTCTTAGCTTTTAGCTTTCTTAGCTTTTCTATAAAAAGTGTAAACTTTTAATATAGAATTATGTGATATCCTATTTTGGGGATATCTCTAAGAACACGGCAAACTCCAACCAGAGATAGACTGGGAGGGCATTTACCAGATATTTCGCCTCTGATAAGAGGACGAGATCCGGAGGCCACCTGGCCCTTTCCAAAAATTTTCCAAGAGTGAAAGATAAATGCACCAAGTGGTATAGAACTAGAATGCTAAAAAACAATAATAGTGTAGCAGACATATAATATCATAGAAAGATAATACGGCAAATACGGCAACTCATCCAGAAAACATAGAGAGGAAATGCTGAGCCATTTTATTAATATGAGAAATATAATGGAGTACAATAGGCGATCAGAGTGATGGCACCTAATCTTGCTCAAGGCAAGTGAGAAAACACTCTCAGAGAATACTAGAAATGGCTTCTCTATGAACTGCGTTCCAGCTGCTGGAAAACTACCGTGTAGCTGCTACTGCTGGAATGGACTGAAGACTAGGGGCTGATCCCCTTGGTGGAATAAGTTGAAAATTGGCAAACCTCCTCTCCTCAACAACCTGGACAAAATCCAGAAACCATACCAAAAATGGTCAATCCCGAAAATCACCAGAAAATGCCTCCCCAGTGAATTACGCTGGCCTCCAAGGCTCTGCGCAGAGGCTAGATGGAAATAGCTGAAACACTACCTCGAACTCCGCCAAAAGCCTCCTATGGGCAAAGGCTGACCCTCTGCTCAAAATCCGGGCTAAATCACCCGCAGAAACCCCAATCCGAAGCTTCTCCACAATGGACTACATCCTCTCTCCCAGTGACTGCACAGTCTCTATAAGCTCCAGCTCTGCAAAAAACCTAAAAAATAAAAGATGGTGCTCCAAAACTTCTTCACTCCAAAATTGAAGATGAAGTAGTTGATTATAATAGGATTATTTTAACGGATCCATCTTATAATAGGAAATAAAATATTAATACTATTTTGGCATGTTTTCCAAAAATTATCAGTAAAGAGTAGAATGTAGTGTTGATGAGAACTATCTCTTTTAAAGAGGTGGAGACTATGGCGATGGAGATGTTGAAGAAAAAAATATTCGGGACCAGATGGATTTACTTCTTGTTTTTATAAAACATGTTTGCATTTTTTTCGGGCACGAAATTCATGAGCTTGTAGAGGTTTAGAGACAATCTCAATTGCTTTTGGGGGCTCTCAATGATATTCTTAACTCGTTGATACCTAAAGCTATAAAAATGAAGGATCTTAGTGGATTTCCCACTATAGCGCTATGTAATGTTTTCTACTAAGTGATATCCATTGTGATTTTTAAACATATGAAACTATTATTATCTTTTGTTATTTCACCAGAGCAGACTTGTTTTTTAGATGGGAGATAGATCTGAGATGGTATTATCACAACTTAGAAAATATTTCATTCATCGAAAACCTCAAAGAGAAAAGCTACGTTGATGAAGTTGAAATGTCTAAGGCCTATGATTGAATTAGCTAGGACTATCTATTACAGGGTTTAGATGCATTTGGGTATTCTTCGCACTATATCTCTTGGATTCATTTTCTCATCTCTTCTCATTTATTCTCAATTTTAGTTAATCGTTCTCAATATTATACTTTTAAATAGTCATGTGGCCTATGACAAGGTGATCCCTTATCCCACCTCTTATTTATACTGGCTATGGAAGGTCTCTAGAGATTCTTCTCAAGTTATTGTTCACAGGGTTCCATCAAAGTTTTGCATCTTTTTGGTGATGATATTCTAGTCACCAATCAAAAATTTGTTGAAGATATTTGTTTGTTTGGCCCACCAACAGTCAGGGAAGTTAAAGGAATCCTCTCTAATTCGGATTTTCATGGTAGCCTCAAGAACCATTATTAACAAGGAGAAGACACATATTTTATTCTTTAATTCTAAATAATAAATTCACTATTATTTAACATGTGTTCTAGAATTTCGTAGAGCTCAGCTTCCCTCGAAGTGTTTGGGAGTACCACTTGTGTTATATCCAAAAATTATTTCTTGTTGGGAGGACTTATTTCAAAACTATCCACCAAGATAAATAGTTGGAATTTTCATACTCTGAATTCAACAGGTGAGTGAGTCTAATGAGATCCGTTTTGCAAGCTATCCCAATATATCAAATGAAATTTAAACCAATTCCAAAAGTTGTTTATTGTAAGCTCAAATCACTATGGCGTGATTTTATTTAGAGAGGTTTAAATAATGCTAAGCGTTCATCATTCGCGGGTTTCAAAACCTTGGAAAAACACAAATTATCTCAAGGTTTAGGTCTTCAAGATACTTAAATTCTTAGTGTGACATTTGCAACAAAATTATGGTGGATTTGGGTGAAAGGCTGAAATTAACTATGGAAACGAATTTGGTTGCACAAATATTCTCCACTGATGTTAGGTCTAGGGCCTCCCGAATGGTTTTATGTGGATGATATAATTGTTTATCAGTATAGTTTTCAAGGTCCTCCTCATTGTGCATCCTCCTCCTTTATTAGCAGAGGTCTCATTAGTGTGTTTCCTAGGTGTTTATCTATAGATTTACTCATGACCTCGAGGAAGAAAATGAGTAGTCCATGAGGTGATGGAAGTGTTGGGAAGAAAATGGTGTGCCCTTTCTCCTATGATTTATTGGCCACAAATTTCGATCTTTTTCCTCTTCATATGTGTTAGGAGTTCCTGCACCTAAAATGTATGGAGGCAAGGGATCATCTGTATTATTCTAATTCTAAATTTATGCAAAAGGATGGTAAATGGATTCCTAAACATGGTAAATTTCGTAAGAGAATACTAAAATTTATGGGTTCGTTGGAGTTAAAACAAAAAATAATTACTTTTATGTGTCTCTTCTTCAAGGATGAGTAGGCATAAATATATAATGGTTTTTCAAATTTGGAGGATGTCAAAACGATGTTAGATAAATTGTGCTTCTCTCTAGATAATATTGATGTTTTTTTAGTGTGGTTGGAGTCCCTTTTTATCAATGATGCGGGCTCCAGAGATACCATAGATCCTTCGACAGAAAATGCGTGATTCCTTGCTTTGATATCTTTTAACAAAGAATAATTGGGGATGACAAGTACATTAGGGGAATTTTGAGGTCTAAAATGGGCCTCCTAAGGAAATTATAAAATAATAGTGGAAATAATAAAATCATATTAGATTACATCATCAAATTTTAGAGGGAAAGAAAAACGTATTGTTTCAACTCATATTTTCAACTTATCTCCCTATGGGTTTACTGAAATTTCTAGTAGCAACACTCGTTGGATGCATAATTACATTCATCATCCAAGGAGTACCCATGTTCTATAATTTTGATGGACTCTGTTACACGAAAAATGAGAAATACATGAAAAATGTGATTGCAATCACGTTTTTTCATGTATTTCTCATTTTTTGTGTAACGAGGTCCATCAAAAGTATGCAACATGTGTAATCCTTAGATGAGGAATTAATTTTTTTATACAATTAGTACTCTGAGTAAAAACTTAGGGAGATAAATTGAAAATACGAGTTGAAAAAGTAGTTTTGTTATTTTATTATTTTTTAATCTTTTTATTTTTTTACCCCAAAGAAGGTGAATCAACCCCCATGGTTGACAACATCATGTTGAATGCTATTGGTTCTTATAAAGTTTATTTTGGTTGTACATTTTTCTTAGGAGACTAATTTTAGACCTTAAAATTCCTCTAATGCCTAAGGTTTTAATAATTTCACTGATACTCTGTTTTGGGATCTCATCGTTGGTCTTCAGTGTTTTTGTATTATGACATGAATTCTCAGTTATTCTACTAATTATGGTAATGATAATGTTTTTTAGGATCTTATGGTGCAGTCTCACTACTATGGTTTCACTGCTAAGGTGTTTGTGTTACTAGTGTACTTATGATTGTGCATGAGCTGTAGATTTGTTGATAACCCTTTGGTTGATATGTGGTTTTGATACCTTCAGTGGAAGTTTTATTAATCCACCTTTCGGCTATTGCTTTTTGTTTAGGGTTAAAAAAATGAAAATATAATGTTTGTTCTTTGTACATAATGGGTGGTTTATCCTAGGTCACTTAACAAAGGTTCTTCTTTGTAGATTGGGTGTGTTGATGTGCACCAGTTATTTCTCATTTTTGGCTTCTTTGGTGTTTTAAATCGTTTGTGGCTTGTAATGAATCTGGGAACCTGATTATTATGTAAAAATGGAATTGTATTAGTTATTTTTGTAGTTTTTTGGAGTTCACGATCATCTATTCAAATATTTGGCCATTTTTTGAACCAATGCTACTTATGTACTCTCTCATTTTTGCAATGAAATATAAATGCTTATATTTACAAAAAAATAGATTTTCAATTTTCATTATAAATATTTAATTATAGACAACAATTTCATATATCAAGAACCCATGTATATAATGTGTTTGAAGGAATTTTTATTTGTGTCTATTAATTGGAACAATCCGAAATTGTCAAAGTGAAAAATTTATAAGGTTTTAATATTCATTATTTTTGAAGTACATGGTTTTGATTGTTAGTATTAAAAAAGAAAAACTAATAATTTCAATAAGTTGTCGAACAATAAACAATACTCTTTGGAGAATCGCTATATTTATCACTATCGAGATCACTTTTTAACAATAGTAACAATATTTTCAGAGAATAGATATATTTTCTATTTTACTAAGTGAATTTATCGAATTGATTGCTCTTCTTCAAAAATATACAATATCACGTAAATAAATATCAAGAAAAAAATTGAATGAAAGAATTTTTCCACTTAATTTTTCTTCGACGTGATATCACCTAGCATAAATATCTTGAAAACAATAGAAACAAAGAATAATTATGCTTACTTTTTCTTTGGAATATATCTGTATTGATGCTTATCGATTTGCATGAATTATTTATCATTCACTGTAAATGATTAAAAGGTTTACCGAAAGTAAGTTGTCCCATAAAATAACATTAAAAACATGGTTGAAAGAGGAGAATATCCACAAACCAAAGAAAAAGGTATGGTACATACCATTTTTATATGCTGACATGGAACTCTAATATGGTGGAATCAAGCAATAAAGGCACCGAGCAAGCCCTTACTATATGATGAAATTGAAATTTTAAATGTTGGAATGGAATGATCATGACACTATGCAAACCCTAATGACAATGATGTATCATAAAAAATAAGAACGTTTCTTTTTTCATAAGAATTATGAAGTACTTTTCGCTTATGAAAGAGTAAATTTCCTAATGTTAACCACCAAAGACAAAAAAAAATTAGTGTCAGATTAGATTTCACAAAACAAATAATAATTTGCCAGAAAAGAAAGATGTTGAAATTAAGTTATCTACAAGAATGTTTGGTGCCAAGAAATAAATATTTGAGAAAATATAACTTCTTGAAGTCCTAACAAAATTATTGCAAAGAAAACTAAAAATCACAATCAACGGATCACATAATCATGTAACAGCCGATCCTTTTGAAATTGTTCAAAACAAACATAGAAAAACTCATTTGATCTAACTTTAAAAAGCATTCTCTTACTCAAACTGTAAGATAACATAGGTGTTGAGATAAGGAATTACTAAGAGGGGGGTGAATCAGTAATTGTATGGTTATTAAAAGCTTGTGCTCAATTCTTATATTTCCTTTGTACTTCTCTGAGTTATTCATGAGAGCATTCATAATATAATATAAACATGTAGCAAATAAAACCATTCGTAAGAGCACACAATTCATAAATTAAGAAACACACACATATTGACACAAGTACTTTTATGTGGAAACATAAAGTGAGAAAACCACCAATCTATTTGTTGTTATGATGTAAATTAAGAACCCACTTAATTACATCAAGTTTTTTGTGAGCACCCACTCACAGGAGGCCCCAACCCCCTTCACATAGTAAGCCATCACTTTCCAATAGACACCAATCTCTCATGAATGTAGGAAGCTACCTACTCTATCCATTGTTCTACTTTTCATACAATTTTCACATTGAAAAAAGAGGCTAATATATATGCTCAGAAATATAAACATGATCTACTACTGTACTCTATTATTGTCTCTTTGATCTAATTTAAACACAAATATCTCTTGAAACTTAACTCGCTACTCACTAGTATAAAATGTGAAATTAGTGACTAGGTGACTAAAATAATTAGTCATTACACTTTTTCCCAGTAAAATACTACCAAAAATGACTAATCTTAAGTGACCTAACTAAAAGTGACTGCATAAACGACTAATTTAGTCGTAGGTTAAAATACATGACTAGCTGATAAGTAATATAACTAAAAATGACTAACGTGAATGTCTAATTACCCTAGGAGAAAGAAAATGACTACCTAACAAGTATTACAATTATACAAAGCAATCATTTATGTAAGTTCTTTATTTTTGTACGGTAAAAGAAAAAATTCCTAATAACATAAACGTAGTTCAATAGTAAATATTTATCAACACGAACTATGTCTTTTTTGATATAATTTTTACTAGTCCATCTTTTTATTGAATTCAAGACGATGATGGTTAAATTTTTATTCTTTATCCTTTAGAGTCAAAGTCACCTTTGTGACTTCTTAAAAATCAATTTCTCCCTTAATTCTACCATGAAAATGTATTCATATTCACCTTTATTCTTAGAATTTTTATACTATATTATTGTAAGATTAGTCATACACATTTTCATTTTCATTATTATTTATAGGGGGTAAGCCTATGCAACACTTCACACTAGTTATATAAAACTACCAACCCATTCATCCCCTTTGTTTTATTTTTTTCTATATAAACTGCATATTATTTTGTCAAACTATGTGGTCAATACATATACAATCATCCCTTTTTAACATAGGGTGGAAAAACCATTGGGAGCATATAAATTTTTTTTTTATCAACCCCTTGTGCATATTATTGGGTGCCTAACGATCATAGCGAATAGAAACTCATGTGTCTCCTTCCATGTATCGACTAGTCCATGAGCCAATGCACCCTATTTGAGGAGATACAATGGATATCATTTTCGAATGACCCAATGACTAGGATTGGTCTTTTCTTCTACTCATTTTCATTTCATTATTTTTCCTCCGATCCTCACCAATGTTTCATTTTATAGTGGCTTGAACCGTTCATATATCAAGTGTTCGCTCAACTCTTGATACATTTGGTATCTATTTTCTTACCTTTTCTTGGATAATTTCTCCTCCATGTGGCAAAAATTACTGAATTTAATTTGTAAACCACTGCCCCCTTTCACTTCTTATCTTCAATAGGGTTTTCTTTTTTCCCATAATTTTTTCTTTGTTTCATACTATAATGACTTCTAACCTGTATCATTTTCCTTTGTCGCAATTTCATTGAGATTCGACATCATTACAAGGTCATTGAGATTCAAAATCACTACAATCCTTTATGTTTTGGTTTCTTTGCACATTTTCTTGGGAGTTTTGTCTTTTCGATGGAGACTAAGGATATGATCCCCCATTTTTCTCTCAGGTAAAATTATTCGGATCTTACCATACATTTGAATTTTATCTTTTAATATTTCCTTACTCTTATTTTAAATGTCTCACTTCATCACCCTTCCTTATAGTTTCAAGTGAAAAAAATTATTGGTCTTTCTTTGGTGCTTTGCTATGCAACTTACAAGTAAACTATGTTCCTTTACTTTACTATCCTCATTGATCTTGTCGATTTTTCTCGGGATGAAAATACCATCTCTATGAAATATAGGATACTTATATCTATTGATTGTTACAATAATCAAGATTTCCTCTATATGATTTTTTTCATATGGCCAGGATGAAACTTCGACTAGAGTTGGAATTTACGACCATAATGTTATTATTTGGGTCCTTGATTATTTTTGTGATAATTATTTTTTTATTTTTGAACATCCAACCATCACTATTAGTCATGTTAGAATTAATTACAAATTTAGAAAATCTCATACACTCCCCGGAAATTGCTCCTATAGTGGTCTATCATCAATTTCGAAAAAGGAATTAGTAGATTATAAAAGAATAGACTTGAGAAAGAAAACACTTATTCCATTGGAGAATTAATTCCTTCTCAAATATTTGTGAAGTTCACTTAAATTTTTTTTTGTACAGAATTGGTAATGACTATAAATCTACAAACCTTCTCCCTCCAGAAGCTACAAACGACAACCAAAAATTTCACTGTAAACTTGCTCCTTAAAATCCAACATTTTCATATAAAGTGGTAATATCACATTAGTACTATATCTAAATGTAGGCTACATAGTTAGCCCAATTCCCTATACCTCACAAAGGAAGAATTGAAAAATATCTCTACTCCATACAATGTTGTTATAAGTTAGGTATTTATCTCACAAAACAAGTTAGCACGTGAAATGAATGCATAATTTGGAAACACTATATCCTAAATTTTATTTTTTGGGGCCTGATTAGAACCTAAATACTAGACGACTAAGGAAACTACTATTGTGAATAGAATCAATTCTACCCGCCCTTTAGAAATGAGACAACTTCAAGTAGGAAATGAAGATGATGGAGATCTATTTATTCTCTATCTAATTGTTGCATCATCTTTTATAGGTGAAAGGTCAACCATAGAAGGCTACCAATGCCCCACACCCACTGTTGTAGACTCATTTTCCACACCATTGGTTTCATTGGTAAATGATATTGTTGAGCTATTGACTTTACACTTGTATTTTTCATGATGCTCATTCTCCATCTTTTCAACATCCCTAAGGTCTCCTTCCTATGAATTTCTTTCAGAAAATAGTATAGCCTCTATAGTCACTATAGCTATTGCAGCTTTATGGATCTCCATATCTTCCTTTTGAAGTAGCCTTTGAGCCTTAGCACGTTTCACTGTAGCTTGTGTGGAATTTGTGGCATCATGAACCCTCAGTTATGCATCAAAATTAGAAGTTGGATACACATATCTTGAATTCACACTTGGGAAGTTATGTTTGGAGAAAGTTCAAGAATCAATCCATTAATCACGAGAAGTCATTTTTCAAGAATAAGAAACTTATTTATTTCTATGGTCCATGTCACAACTTGATATTATATTCCTTTGTATGTTATTATAAGACACAAATATTTTTATCCTCGTTTATTTTCTTTGACTAAGCTTCATCTTCTGCTTTTGTTGGCAGGTTGTGTCCATCTTAAGCCTCAAATCAATAGAATATAACTATGTGGTTGTTTCAAATGAAACGATAATGATGCTTCAAAGTTGAAAATGAATGTCTATGTGTAGAGGACTAGATCTATACATAACCCAAGGAATTCGAATAATTGTCCCCTCCAATGCTCATCCAACCTTACTTCCTGGTAGTTGGACAAATGCCACTCTCTGCATGAGAATTTTCTTCCTTGCATCGAATTTCCTTTGAGCTATTTATTTTTGTCTCTTGTTTGGAATTTTACAATTCTCTAGGTTTTATAAAAATTACAAACAACAATGATATATCTAGCATTAACTGTTGCTTGTTTGATGCTACTAAATTTTTTTATTCATTGATATGTCACTCATATTCATTTTTTTGATGTGGGTAATGCTCCCAAGAAGAAGGTTGAAAATTTTAAACCAAAGCCATGACTTTTCTCCACCTCTTCTGTTTCCAATGGAATTAATAGTATTCACTACTTCCATAGGTGCAATATCCAAAAGGAACTTAGCTACTTCATCACTATTTAATAGCTCACATACACGTGTGAAGGAAACCTTCTCCAGTAAATGCATAATTATCTCAAATATTTCTTCCAATACTTTACTTGGTTAGAAACCTTCATCACCAACCGTCATACTATTTAAATCACCAAGCCACTCCTCATTCTCATTGTCCATGTGATGCATGACATGAGAAGTGGCCAAGGAAATTTCAACTTCACTCTCCAATTATCAGATATACCTTGAAGTAGGCAAACAAAATTAGAACTACAATCATAATCCTCTATCTCGTGAACTCCAGCTATTGGTATGTTCCTCATTAAGGAAGATTAGAAAATTTGATTATGGAATTCTTCATGCAATTATTTGAATAGAGCCTATTTTTTCCTATCAGGAAACTCAAAGCTCTAATCCTTCCTACCTCTCCATATCATAGAATGGGTGTAACAATTTATTGTGCCCGATTGAATAATTTTTTGTGCCTTACAGGGATGTTTTGTAAATCTAGATAGTTTCATAGTAATCATCCACTCATTTTGATCTCAAATATCTAGAACAACTTGAGCACTACATTCTCTCCATCCTATTCAACTTCCACAACAAGGATATCTTAACTAAAAAATAAAAAATCTAAATACATTCTTAGATGTGGGGAATTATTAGAGTTATTATACTTCTTGTCTTCCTTAATTTTCCTTGAAGGAAAAACCTATATTATGAAACCTCTACCTTTGAAAGAAATATCATTAGAATTATCACCTAAGATCATATTTGAAACCCACTGCAATGCTTTCTATGTTCTTTGACACCATTTTAAACATTTTGAGCCCTGTGGTCTTATCACAACTATGACTGAGATGTTGTGTGGTTCTTATCCTGATCCCAAAAGTTACTCTGATCTGTGAATAACTCAACATTAATAGCTAACCTATCTTGCTTTTATATCGCTTAGCTTGGGTATATTCAACACAAATGGTGAAAAAGTCCCCTGTAACAACTTTCCTACGAAGCAGGTTGAAAATTTTGAGTTGAATCCATCCCTTTGCTCCACCTCTTCCCTTGCCAATGGCATGAATGGCTTTCAATACTTCAATAGGTGAAATATCCTAGCAGAAGTTAGATACTTCATCACTATTCAGTATCTCATGTATGTGTATGAAGGGAACCTTCTCTAGTAAATCCATAATTCTCTAAAATGTTTCTTCCAATACTTGACTTGGTTGGAAACCTTCATCACCAACCCTCATACTATTTAAGTCACTAAGCCACCCAAGATCCTCATTTTTCATGTCATAGATGACACGGGAA
Source organism: Pinus albicaulis (assembly GCA_034641835.2). Lineage (NCBI taxonomy): Eukaryota > Viridiplantae > Streptophyta > Pinopsida > Pinales > Pinaceae > Pinus > Pinus albicaulis. Next base: position 480,633,622 of record CM076569.1, on the reverse strand, counting down.
GGGGCAAATTCCATTTTAAATCGCCTCTCTAATTTTTATATATACCTTGAAGTAGGGTAGAGAAAATTAGACTTCAATCATAATACTCTGTCTGGTGCACTCCAGGTAAATGTACGTGCCTCATCGAGGAAGCTTGAAATTTTTTATTGTGGCATTCTTCATGCAATTATTTTAATAGAGCCTATTAGTTCCTATCATAATACTTGAAGCTCTAATCCTTCCCACCTCTCCATATCATAGCATGGGTGTAACAATTTGTTGTGGCCAATTAAATAATTTTTTGTGCCTTATGAGTACATTTTGTAAAAGCAGATAGTCTCATACCAAGCATCTAGTCCTTACAATCTAAAGTCTCAAGAACAACTTGAGCACCACATTATGTCCACCCTCTTTCAACTTCCACAACCAATATATTCGAACTACAATATACAGAATCTAAATGTATTTTTAGATCTGAATAATTATTAGATTCATTCTTCTTTTTGTCTTCCTTACTTTTCCTTGAAGGAAGACCCTGTCTTATATGACCTCTTTCTATAAAAGAAATATCATCAAAATTATCACCCAAGATCATATATTAAAACCCACTACAATACTTTCTAGGTTATTTGACACCATTTTAAACAATTTGGGCCCTGTTGTCTTTCCAAAACTCTAACGTAGATGTTGTGTAATTCCTATCCTAACCCCAAAAGTTATCATGAGCTATGAATAACTCAACATAAAAAACTAGCATGTATTTCTTTGTATGTGGCTTAGCTTGTGTAGATTCAACATAAATGGTGATTAATTTCCGTGTAACAACTTTCCCAAGAAGCAGGATGAGAATTTTGAACCAAATCCGTGCCTTTTATCCACTTCTCTTGCCAATGGTATGAATGGATTTCACTACTTCCATAGGTGCAATATCCCAATAGAAGTTAGATACTTCATCATTATTCAATAGCTCGCATATGTGTGTGAAGGAAACTTCCTCTAGTAAATCCATAATTCTCTCAAATGTTTCTTCCAATACTTGACTTGGATGGAAACCTTCATCAATAGCCCTCACACTATTTAAGTTAGCAAGCCACTCCTCATCCTCACTGTCCATGTCAGACATGACACAGAAAGTGGCCAAGGCCATTTCAACTTCACTCTCCAATTGTAAGATATACCTTTAAGTAGGGCAGACAAAATTACAAATGCAATCATAATCCTCTATCTTGCGCACTCCAGGTATTGACATGTACCTCATGGAGGAAGCTTGCAAATTTTGATTGTGGTATTCTACATGCAATTATTTGAATAGAGCCGCATTGCTTCATATCAAGAAGCTCCAATCTCCAATACTTTCCACCTCTCCATATCATATCACGAGTCTAATGATTTTTTGTGGATGATTAAATAATTTGTTGTACCTTATGAGCATATTTTGTAAATCGAGATAGTTTCACAACAAACATCCACTCATTATGATATGAAGTCTCAAGCTAAACTTGACAAACACATTCTCTCCACCCTCTTTTAACTTCTACAACCAGGATATTTGAACAACAAAATACATAATCTAAATACATTCCTATATATGAAGAATTATCAGATTTATTATTCTTCTTGTCTTCCTCACTTTGCCTTGAAGGATGGCCTGTCTCTTATGAAATTTGTATTTTAAATAAATATCATCATAATTATCACCCAAGCTCAAATTTAAAAACCCACTATGAAGCTTTCTAGGTTCTTTGACGCCATTTTAAACATTTTAAGCCTTATGGTCTTGCCACAACTATGACTCAGATGTTGTGTTATTCCTAACCTGATCTCAAAAGTTACTCTGAGAAATGAATAACTCAAGATAAATAGCTGGCCAGTCTTTCTTTGTATCTGGATTAGCTTGTGTAGATTCAACACAAATGGTGATGAATTTCCTTGTAACAACTTCCTCCCCACCATCCACATCCATGTGATAACTCTCCACTTCAAACTCAATTACTAGTGAATTCAATAATTGAATAAAGTGAGGCCTTGAACTCCTGGGAAGCAACCATGATCCTCTATTCATCAAGCATATCCAAACTTGATGGAGAAATTTTGTTGAGTTTCAGGAAAGTCAATTTTTCCCCTCATGTTCTACAAGAAGATTGTAGAACACATCCAAAATTATGTTTTTATAGAAGATCAACCAACTCGACAGTATTGGTTGAATGCATAAACTTCAGGTGTATTTTAAGCCATATTCTTGAAAAGAGCTTCTAATTTTTTTACTATGTCTGTTACCGTAAGGCCACAACCATCTTCCATTTGTATTGAGAAGAAACACAACATCAAAACATGTGTCAATTAATCATTTATTCTAAGAACAATCCTCATAATACTATTATTTTTATGGAGCATAACAAAAGCATTGAATTCCCATGCAATTAATATCACATGTGCACTCAATGTCAAGTCAAGGGCTTTCTCATAAAAGGAGAGAATACTTGCATTTGTTACTGTCATTTGCAATTTATCAAGCTTTGAGATACACCTCACCAACAAACCTTTCTTCTTATCGCTATGGATTCAGAATAGAACATTTCTACCAACAATTCTTGCCTCAAGTTTGGAATTTAGTATACCTAATCTATCATCACACTGACTTTCGAATAATTTTGAGTAGATGAAGTTTTACCATCCTCAAAAGATAAAGGAGATTTATTAACATAAACAACTAACTCCACTGTGTCTTTGGGGTTTTTTTGTCAATCATATTGAGTTTCCCCTGTAACTTCTTCACATATTTGATAGCATCATCAAGAACTGAAGCCTTATCCATCTACCAAAAAAGGCTCTAAAGTTAACTACATGGTTTTGAGAAACAACAATGTTCATAATCCCAAGATTACATTGAATACTCATGGAATTAAATCCTCTGTGCACTCAAATTAAAGTCAAGGGATATATCATAAAAGGAGAGAATGCTTGCATTTACTACTGTGAGTTGTAGTATCTCAAGCTTCGAGAGACACTTCACCAGCAAACCTTTCTCCTTCTCACAATGGATTCCGACCAGAACATTTATGCCAATAACCCTTGTCTCAATTTCAGGAGTCAGTAAACCTAATCTATCATCTACATTGGATTTTGAGGAATTTTTAGTAGATGATGTTTTACCATCCTTAGAAGATAAAGGAGATTTATTAAAATAAAAAATTTATTGCATTGTGTCTTTGTGGGTTTGTTTCTCAAGAATATTGAGTTTCTCCCATAACTTCTTCACATATTTTATAGCATAATCAATAATTTAAGCCTTATCCATCTACCAAAAAAGACTCCAAAGTTAACTACATGGTTTTAAGAGACAAAAATGTGCATAATCCCAAGCTTATATTGAATACTCATGCAATTAATATCACTTGTGCACTCAATGTAAAGTCAAGGGTTGTCTGAGAAAAGGAAAGAATACTTGAATTTAATACTGTGAGTTTTAGTTTCTCAAGCTCTGAGAGACACTTCCCCAATAGAACTTTCCTCTTCTCGTAGTGGATTTAGACCAGAACATTTCTGCCAACAACTCTTCCCTCAATTTCAAGATTAAGCAAACCTAATCTATCATCTACACTCGCTTTTGAATAATTTTAAGTACATGATGTTTTACCGTACTCAGAAGATAAAGGAGATTTATTAACATAAAATTTTGATGCCGTCGTGTCTTTGGGGGTTTGTTTCTCAATCATATTGAGCTTCTCCCGTAGTGTCTTCACATATTTGATAGAATCATCAATAAATGAAGCCTTATCCATATTATAAAAAAGACGCCAAAGTTAAATACATGGTTTTAAGAGACAATAATGTGCATAATCCCAAGATTACATTGAATACTCATGCAGTTAATATCACCTGTGCACTCAATTTCAAGTCAAGAGATGTCTCATAAAAGGAGAGAATACTTGCATTTTCTGCTATCAGTTGCAGTTTCTAAAGCTCTGAGAGACACTTCAACATAAAACCTTTCTTCTTCTCGCAGTGGATTAGGACCAGAACCTTTCTACCAACAAATCTTGTCTCAATTTCGGGAGTCAGTAAAACTAATATATCATCTACACTAGCTTTCGAAGAATTTTTAGTAGATCATGTTTTACCATCCTCAGAAGATAAAGTATATTTATTAACATAAACAACTGGCTGTACCATGTGTTTGGGGGTTTTTTTCTCAAGCATATTGATTTTCTCCTTTAACTTCCTCACATATTTGATAAAATCATCAAGAAATGAAGCCTTATCCGTCTGCCAAAAAAGACTCCAAAGTTAAGTACATTGTTTTGAGAGACAACAATGTGCATAATCCCAAGCTTTATGCATAGCAATGAGGACAATGTGGTACCAATGCAAGTACGAGTTCCAAATTTCTATTTTTCAGGAAAAGAAATGATATGCACCCAACAAAAGTGCATTAAATGTGTTATAAGACACTTCTAGAATTAAATGATCCTATGGTGTATATCCTAGTCTAGACTTGGAAATCAATATTTACAATGTTATTGACCCATTAATGCATGGGGGTTGTATATGCCCATCGTTGGATAATGTACTTGCTTAAATCCAATAGTGGGAATATAAAACCTCCGTGCATTAATGGGTCAATATAACAGTAAGTATTGGATTCATTCTAGACTCTATACAATATTTATTGCATTGTTTCTGATTTCATATTGCTTACCCATTTTAAGGTAGGAAAGCTCGCATTGGGACATGGTTGTGCATAAATTATAGTGGAAAATTCCAGTCTATGCCTAATAAAGGTAAAACTCCAATTCAATGAAGAGTGACAGGGTAAATATTAAGCAACATGTACTAAGTTAATGATTATCTTACATCATTCTTATCTTGTCCATTGAATATCACTTTATTCTCTTCCAATGGAAAATCTGCAAAGGTAGTGAGCCAATCACTGAAAAGTGCATGGTGCTTAATGTTTTCCTCTAGTAATTGTAAAATGGAAATTTCCAGTTCTTTGCAGAATGGAAAATTCCAGTTTTGGGCAAAATTATAGTCATTGTAGATGGGATCTTTAATTTCAGACACAAAATTATTCAATGTGCATGTCAATAGGATTACCTTCTTTAACCTAGGGATAAGAGCTGAAAGCATTATGAATCTCTTGCTCAATCTCTCGATTATTTTTCTTTTAGCCATAATGTGATCCTGACTATGACTTGATGTCTTTTCTGGCACAAGAAGATTCATTATTGAAGTAGATATATTCACATCTAGGAAATTCTTTCCCATTAAAAAAATTTGTGTTGAAAACAATACTCCTCCTACAGTTAAATTAAATGCATATAGACCATGGTTAATGTTAGAATGAGAAATAAAACTCTTCTCAATAGCATATCCATTGGAAACCATGATCTCTCCCTGGATAATAGGGGTTATTGGTGTCATCTTTTCATATATGTCAAATTTCACTTGTGGGAGACTCGTAATATAACTTTAAAGCTATTGTTGAACTTAAACGTTCGGCATAGAATTTTGCAAGTAGACAGAGGAGAATGGAAATTGAGATGAAGTTGAATCCAAATTATTTTCCTTTGGAATTTTCACAGGCCTTTCATAACCAGTTACAACATCTGAAAACCTAACACCCAAATTATATTACAAGCATGTTGTTTAGGGAATTTTGATATTTTCCACAGGATTGAATGACTCGAAGGATCTACTCTCGTCAAAATTCTCATGGGTCTGATAGTCCATCGATACAAGTAATTTCTCTAGAGTTGGAGTAGAGAAAGTGCTATTTTCCTTAAAAGTGCAAGATATTCCATGCCCTATAAAAACATGAAATGCTAGTAAGCTTGATTTCAATGACTCTCTCCATCTTATGTGAAAGCTCAAATAAGAGTATAAATGAATTTGAAGCATACCAAAGATGACAACCATTGCGATGATAACATTTCAATCTTCATAGTATGAGATTTTGGATTTGTCAAAGATGTTCTTTGAATCATCTATAAAATACCATGGAGAAATTATTGTCTTGGGAAGCCTTAGATACGCTGTCAAGAATATTTCAAATACCAAAGAAGAATGAACAAAGACTGATCAAACATAGAAAACAAAATTATACATAGGCTAAAGTAATTAGGTCAAAATCCCACATGGTAAGGCAATACTAACACATTGAAAAACTTTAAAATGGAAGAAATGAGAGGTTTCCATTTATTATTTTGTAACAAATTGTTAAAACAAAACATGCTTGACTCTTGATATTCCAGAAAAGTACATAACAAATTAGGTGGAGAAACTTTCCCTACTCCAACTTCATAGGGTAATGTCAACGATATATATTGTAACAAAAGGAAATGGGGATTGGTGTCTTGACAGAAAAGTTAATGCAACCTTTCACACACAGAGAGATGTACTTTAAAACTACAATTGTAATTAGATAACCTCAACTATATAAAGAGCTGGTAATTACATAGTCAAAGACAATCGGTGAGTCTTTCTATCTGAATTATTTCCATATAATAGTAACCTATAATTTCTATTGGATGCAAAGCACTAATTCTAGAATTTTGATTATATTCCTTATCATGCAAATCACCATTTTTGTATTTCCATGTTGGTCATTTCATATATATTGTTTTCATTATCAATCGAGTTTCCTTATTAAATGATATATATATAGATACAAAGGCCTTAACATTACATTGTCTTCAACATTTAAACCAAAAGTTTTGGATTCATTATCTGTATGGTGGTTATTCCAGATCTATCTTTTCATTATCAACCCAGATTCCTTATTAGATATCTTCACATTGCATTTCCTTTAGCAATTAAACCAAGAGATTTGGGACAACTCGCCACACATCTTGCATTTATGATAGAATTAACATTGGACTACCATGATAGAAACTTAGAAAAATTGAAGCGAATCCTTCAACAAAACTTAGATTAATGAATGTAGAAATAATACATAATTGAGCTTACATAGATCGAAAGAATGGTACACTTTGGAATGCTTTTCCAGGTACTAGAAAAAGAACAAAAATCCTCATTATTTAAAATGTAATATCTAGAGTGTGTAACCAAAATGGTTGCAACCTTTAAAAAAGAAATACTCCCACCTTAACTGGGGATGTTTTCCTCTTTTGAGATCTATCCTCCACCTCCTTGCCTCTGCATTAGTTGCAACTTAGTTATTTTACATTGGCATTTGGTCATAAATTTTTTTTTAGATGTTAGTGTCAAACAAATATTCATCTGAAACATTTAGATGAGAAAAACCTGAACAAAAAATATCCCATGTAGACATTGCACCATCCTTCTCAAATACAAATGAGGACTCATGGGAAAAATCAAACATTTCCCTTACAATCCTATGTGACTTGTCATACACTAATACTAAATTTTAACTACTAGAAACTCACATTGATGTCATTCCATTCCTTGAATGGAAAATCCAAAATTTCCATGTAGCCAACCTAAAAAAAAAATGTCCTATTATCTTACTATTATGAACTGAATGTTTGGCTAAGCTACTGCAACATGGGGGTTCTTGTTGTGTCAAAGTATTTTAGGTACTATTTCCTTTATATAAGGTCGAAACCTCCATAATCATGCTCTTGGATAGTTAAATCTTGGCTGGCGACACCACATGCCCCATCCTCGCCATTATATCCTCACCTCATGTGGGATATTATATGTTATGCATGTAGGATTTATTTTGGTTTGTAGGTTTCATATCTTTCTACATTACCAGCAACTATTATATCTTATTGGAAGAAGTCCCATAGACCGGAAAGTACAAATGCTTTCCCTGAACCTGAATATGGATAGAAGCCTGCTACAAGCTATAATGATAATAATTTAAATGTTTTTCCATCAAGGATTAGACATTGAATTCCTCTCTCTCCCTTGTCAATAATAGGAGTTGGAAAACATTCCTCTCTACTCTCTAGGTTAAGAGGTGGAATGGTTTCCTCTCCACGAAGAGTTGGAATTGGAAGGGATCCTTCTCCATCAAGTGTTGAACGAAGGAGTTATCCTTTGGCGTCATCAATAATGGGAGTCGGAAGGAATCCTTCTCCATGAAGGATCGCTGGAAGGCTGAATGACAGGAATGCAGAGAAGGATAATGGGTGGGAAATGCCTTGGGGTGGGAATAGTGATGGAGATCACCTCAGGAAAATTGACACTGCTACTATAAGTGTAATATATGGCTCAAGGAATGACAATGATTGGAGGAATAAAATAATGCATGGTGCTCTAATCGACGCGTATGAAAATTTAAGGCTCCAGAGATCCCCGTGTGGAATAATTTCACATTTCCATCCACCTAAGGAAATTGATATAATAGTAAGTAGAATGGTGTTTAGAAACTTGTAAATATTCAGAGGAAGAATAATACTTGTGGAAGGATATGAGCCCAATATTTGAGAATCATGGTAGAGGATGTGTTAACTCAAGGAAAGATTGTTATTTTCTTGATGACCCAAAGAAATGGTCAAACTTAGAGAGAGAGAAAATAATGGGTCTAGAAGCTGATCTTCCTAATAGTGATTAGAAGATGCATGGACGCTTGTATCATATGGATAGACCTATGATGAGTTATAAAAATAGATGGCCTCCTATAAGGGTAGCATTATTTTTTCCATGCTTTTGATCTAATTAGTCTGATGACAATTTATTCCCCATTTCATTTTTTCCTTATTTATTTTTTAGTGATTTACTTAGCATGTAAAGATTAAGGATGTTTGGCAGAATGACATTTTTATTAATGTATGAGTCTAAAGAGAACTAGTCATCTTCTCTTCTGCAATCAGGTATTGTGTCTTGAAATATCAGAGATACTTCCACTGAGACATTGTCTTTGCTGCAAAGTAGTCAACGTGAATTACGACATAGATGTATAATGGGTCGACCTCCTCACCTGAAACATCAAAATCATATCACAAATTCAAAATCAAGGATGAAAACACTTCAAGTTCTTGTTCCTTGCGACAAAAAATCCAGTTATGGCTTGGATTATTCATTCAACTTAGCTCATTTAATTGGACACCATGCGGCTTCAACAAATGAATCTAGGTTAATAAGTACATAAATACCATTAGGAATGGTACGAAAATCTTGGGAAAATTCTGGATCTTCCATTGGATTTCATCCCTCGAGCTTTGAATTCTTGTCACTCATGACACCATCAACAAGTGACATTCCTTTCTCACAAAGGAAATGATCACAAATACTTGCTTCTATGAATCCTATCACACAATTTGTACTAACTTATATGAAACTGCTTCCATGTCTACCTCCATCTACACCACCCCTTCATCATCAACAATTTCAACCACTAAACCATCAACATAAGACTATTTTCATGAAGCCTTGTCATTCACAAGTTCAACTTCCTTCTCTACATTCATCCTAACATCATTATTTATAGTCCTTTCAACAATATCCAGTTCAATCACATCATGTTCAAGAAATTTCTCAATAGCTACCATAGTTACAACAAGTGTCACAATCTAAAATTGATCCAGAGTTGTTGAATCAACTACCACACAACCTTTCACAACGTACCCAAATTCCACAACAATTACCAATACCTTAGGAAGTACAACCAATCCTTAGTAATCCATTTCAAAATGTTGCTTTGTCTCAGGAATTGACACAATCCAAACCTCCACGAAAATCATAGTTGAGTTATGGGAACCCCAAACAATGGGATTTTTTTTGGGTAGTAGCATGATGAATCCTAATTAAGGCTTAGCATCAATCCCTGCTTTACTTCTTGTAGGTCTCAATAACTTTTCTTCCTAGGTTTTAGGAGTGCAACCACCTCTTCCTCTTGGACCACTACTAACTTCATTATTGGTAGCGTCAACATCACCAGCATCATAGTTTACAACTTCAAACACCACATTACCATCTTCGAAAGGAAATGTGTCATCTCTTTTAAGGTCGCTAATGGCACAAAGCGTAACATGTGAAAAAACATCAACCACATGTTCTTATAATCCATATGTGCATGTTTCTTTTCTTATAATACCAAATCAATTCCCAGATAAAAATGAAACTATACTTGCATTTTTTACTATGACATCCTTATTTCAAGTCCCATATTTGAATGCAACACCTCCAAAATTTATTCTAGATGAAGCACTGACTACTACTCAGGATATCATTGGAACTCAATTCAATTCAAATATACTTATGTTCATCAAGAATTTTTTCTTAGTGCATTGTATGAGGATTTTCCAAGGCAGTGCACAACATATGGTTTGTGCTTCAAGTTTCAAGTAGAGCACAACAATCACATGGATTGACACGTGCCTCGAAATCAAATTGTATCTAAGAGTCGTAAGAAAAGAGCACCAAAATCATTGGCTCGTAAATGGTTTGTGAGCACCAAGGAATGACTCAGTGTAACATAGGTGTAAACATTCAAGGTTGTTCCTACTTTCTCCACTGTGTAAAAAAATTTGGATAAAAAAGATAGTGAGGAAGTGGCAGTGCCTGTGGATGACAAACATAATGTCTATGTTCTATGTGGATAACTCTTTGATTATTTCTATATAATTTAAATAAATGGATGGGTGTATGAAGGATTTGTGTATATGAAGGCTCCCATTTGATTCATTCTTAAGTGAAATCCATCGTTAGGTGGTTATTAGGAAATAAATTTGAAGGATATTTGGTGATATTCCATGTGATATTTATAAATGAGATGTTGGGGATTCTATGGGATTATTCTACAATCTAGAAAACTTAAGGGAAGGTGCCCCATATATTGCTAGAATATTGTATCTAATATTTCCTTTGGTTAATGGTCATTTAGAGAGAGAGAGAGAGAGAGAGAGAGAGAGAGAACACCTGAAAGTAAACCCAAATTACTCTCGTTTAAACACATGTGGATAATTTTTGGATCAATATTTGAATGTTTTTTCATTAATATGACTCACAATTATCATTTTTTTGTACCTTTGTTATGTCTATAGTCATGAGTAACGAGTCCATATAAGTTTATGCCATGTCCTTATAGGTCTTTCAGTCTCGTTGTTGAATACCTGTTCTCTTTTACAGTGTTGCGGGTGCTTGTAATGCATTATTTTTATTCTACATTCATTTAAGGTGCATTTTGGTTTCCTTTTCATCATTCATAGTTGTATTTCACTAATGAAATTGAATCTCCCTCGTACTATTTGACTGATTTTTCCTGTTCCCTTAGTTCCTTGCATGCATCATGATGACAAATGTTTCATGTGCTAATCACTTTGTGTTTTTACACATTTTTCTTAATTTGTTGACAACACACCATCACTTATAAGGACACCCCCCATTACTATAAATGCACCAGTTCAAAGGAAAGAGTAATTAGCAAGTGATCTTAGCCTAACTTCTTGTAGTTATTTTGCATAGATAACATGTCTTAGATATTTTCCTTTCATTTTGTATTTGAAAATATATTATTGAAGAATAAATCAAATCTACCTAGTTACTGCTATCTGAAAAACCTATATTAGGTGGCACTGTGGAAATTTTTTGAGGTAAATTTAATCATTATATTAACCATCCAAGACCTTACATTGATGATAGTTTTTGGGAAAGAAAAAAAATTATTTTTTCATAGTAGTGGATTGTGACTACTACATTGTAATGAATTTTCATATGAATAGGGTGTTTATTTTGTGTTTAATAACCCATTGATAGTCTTCTCTTGGCTCACTCAATAGGTAAGCATGTCTTCAATTTTGGCAGGCATTGTATGAACATGATGTAAAAACATAAAAATATCCTTGAGAAATTTGGAGGTTGGCATTGACAGGTATAACGTAAACAAGATCACATTTCAAAATGGGGTTTTCACTATTTTCTTAGATACACAAAGTAGCTATTCTCGACCTTTCACTTGGTTTTTCTTTATCTATCATATCCTGTGAGATTTAATGGAATGGCCCTCACTCCAACGAATTCTTAGCATTGAATGAATTTGTTCCTTAAACTAAAATTAGTATCAATTGAATTTCCATTTAAGTTTAGATAATAAAGTACAATTCAACCCTATTCCTCAGTGGAATATATAAAACAGTGTTTTTGCATGTTTGAAAAAGTTAAAGTAATATGTTCCTAGCTACGATAAGAATATATTTTGAGTCGGTATCTAAGAATAAAAAATGAATTCTCAAGCATTAAGGCATTCTTTTATCAATGAATATTTCTTGGCATATAAATATCTCTTTGCCTCTCTCCTACGTAAAACAACTATTATAAGGTCTAATAATAACTTAAATTATGTAAAATCACCAAGGTTTAATATTACATGTTCGTTCTTGTCTAGGTCTAACAAAACCTGTAGGATGGTTGGAATTCATAATTTTGTTGATTTGGTTTTTTTTTGTCATTATAGAGGAATATAGAAAATAAAATTGGAATAGAAATATTATGTTTTACCTAAAATTGTTGTTTAAGAGTTGTGTGGATTGCATGAACTGATATGGTAAATTTCGTATTGAAGCCTTATTTTTCATATCTACTTCATAAGATATAACATGACTCCAAGGCTAGAATAAATAAGTATTGATCAATAACCATTTGGAGAAGTTGTGGTCTTTGTAAATATTTTGAAGTTGGGGATATGTAGTGGTGTTGGTTATGAAGGTCCAATGGAGGCCCATAATCCTAGTGGAATAATGTTATGAACACTTTCATGCAAAAATATTTGCAAGTATAGCAAGTCTCATTCAAGTATCCCTATTGATTCCCACTAATGTAGTATTTTTTGTTAGGATAAAGAAAGAAAGAGATGAGTTTATATTAAGAGTGTGGCATGTATAAATTTGAAATTCTAGCTTTTGACTCTGCAGACCCAAGGAAACCATGGGATGGTTCACAGTAGGTTTTTTTTCTATAAAAAATTTAATGTTTATTGTACTTTCTTGGAGGAACTCTTCGGATATGGTGGTTGAGCTACAATTTAGACACAAGGTTCAACGAAATAATCCTTTTGGATCAACATGTGTTCATGCGTATCAAAATATAACTTTTGAGGTGAGGTTATAATATTTTGTATCTACAATTTTACATCATTTACATTTATTTTCTTCAAATTATTAAAATTTGGCCAATAATTGTTGGTTTATTCTAAATTTCTTATAACATATCGATCATGATAATTTATCTTAGGCTTGAAACACATTCTTGATTTAAAAAAATATATACGATTTGTGTTTTTCAACTATTGTGAAGTTCAAAATGGACTAATCTTATCTAAATGTTTATAGGTCATGAAAAATGATCACATAGCCACTATAACCCTCTTCTGGTCATGATTTTAATTGAGGTAGTTCCTTAAAATTTCACCTCATCTAATTCAATTTCTTTGTCATGCCATATAGGGAGTTTAATGCATTCATTGAATGTGAAGTTTAGAGTAATGTAATTTTTTGTTTGTTGTATAAATAGTTTATAGTCCACTTTAGTTTATATTATAGTGTTAATCATCTTTCATGTCTTACACTTTGCATTGTATATTCGTTTTTTTCTTCAGAAAAGTAACTCAGTATTGATGGTAAGAAGCATGAATTGAAGAAAGAAGATAAAAATAACAGTGGAGCGATAAAAGAAAAGAGAGAGAGAGAGAGAGAGAGAGAGAGAGAGAGAGAAGAGAATTGGTCTAGTGATACCCTTAGAGCGAATATCCTATATGAGACACACACATAGAGATTGATGGTTAAGTCTTCAGAGTTGGTGAATTTACTTGCAATTCCTTGGCATCACATTGATAATGTTTTGAAGTGATGAAACAATATTTCATGTGTAAATTGTAGTCCAACCAGTATTAAGTTGGAAACTCATATTGTAATAATTGACATTTCATATAATATAATTTGTGTGGTTGAAATTATTTACAGTTGCACTTGATATTGTTTAATATTTTAATTAACTTATGTAACTTTGTGTTTTCATATTAGATGAACATGCACATTGTATGTTTTTATTTTATTTTATTTTATCACAAAATCATACTAATTATTGTATGTTGATTAATAATGAATACATAAAATCAATATAAAACTACTAAATTAGCAGTTTATATTGATTAATGATGAAGAAAAATAAAATGAATATATGATTAAATTAATCATTTATAATGATTATTAATGAAAATAAATGAAATGAATATAAACAACTAAATTAGTCATCAATATAATTAATGTGAAGCTACCAAGAAAAGATAAATGACTACTCCAAATGATAAATTTGTGATTATAATTGATGACCAAATTTTACATATATATGACTATCAATAGCTAATTTACAATACCTTATTACATCATCAAAATTTAGTCTTATTTATTTGCTTATTAATTGGTTTCAATGTCCTTAATTTGACTATCATAACTTTTCCTCATGTGTTTCGTGACATGGACTAACCGCCTCTTGTGGATCCAAACTCTAGTGATTGTAGCAGAGACTAAAGCCTGTGGGTTTTGGTCTAATGACAATCCTGATTCCAACAAGTGGTATCAGAGTGACAGGTATCTAGTTCAAAACTCACTTGGATCACATTGGTGGGGTGATTTTTGGACATTGGGTTCAATGCTCCCCGTGTGTTTCGTGACATGGACTAACTGCCTCTCCTGGATCCTAACTCTGTCAATTGTAGCAGTGACTAATGCCTATGGGTTTTGGTCTAATGAAAATCCTGATTCCAACAACTACTAGTAGCTAATTTACAGTATCTTATAACACGACCAACATTTTAGATCATATTATTTTTTGTCACTAATTAGTTTTCTCAGGTGATCATACAATAATATATGTTTTTGTATATTTGGTCATTAATTTTGAAAATTAATGACTAAATTAATGACCAAATGTATGGCTAAATATACTACTAGACGATAAAATTGACACAACCGATTAATGACTAAGCTAAAAACGACTAAAATTTGGTCGCGTTATAAGATACTGTAAATTATCTACTACTGGTCATCGACTGAAAAATGGTCATTTATATGCAAGTTTGAATCATTTTTTTAGTAACTAATTAGCCACTTTGTACTAGTGACTCCTCACACGTTCAACCTAAACACAACTACTATATTTACCAAATTTCTCAAAGAAAATTCCCTGCTTGTGTTCCTCTACTGTGTAAAGGTTGATGATGTATTTTTTGTCTTATCATTGTCTCTCTTGTATTTTCCACTGAATGTCTAATAGCGTGTTACAACATGGCACTATCTCCTTTTGTTCCATAAAAATTGCAAGGCCATTACAACTATATTAAATATAAGAATGGACACCTGTGGATTCTCCATACTTGATAATTTAACCCCAATCCTCCCTGACCACTCACCAAGAACCTTTATTTAATTCATCCTGCAAATATCAACTGGTTCTCCATTCCTCTTAAATGGCCACTGAGCTCAAAATGTACTTTAGGTATGTCTCTTCTTCCTATTGCAGCTGCACCATGTCATCAGAGCTCATAAACTCACTGGTATGGAGTCCCTGATCCATCTTCCTCATTAAATTTCTCATGTCGTGCAACTAAAACAAACATAGGATTTTTGCCATAGTTGACATTATTATAATGACACCAACCCTCTGTTCATTTAATTTTAACTTCCAAATCATATATCCTATGGATAATTTTCACTGGATTATTCGATTCATCCATGATTATGACATTGGGGGTTGTCGAATCATCCATATTATTAAGCATATGTTGTTATATGAGTCGAATCCTGAAGCCATTATACTCGTAATTTTATTTAAATATAATTTCACAATATCTCTAAGAGGCTTCTAGGGAGTGACCCACTTGTCCTTAGTACTTTCCTTTGCGCCTTTCCTTTGACTTTGGCCCAAGCCCCTTCAAATACTTCCCTACAGTGTTTTTCCTTATTCATGGATCGAAGGCCCTTGTGTATCATAACACATGAAATATTTACAAAACCAAGTCATAGGCGCATATATGGATATTTTCCATACTCTCAGATGTTGGCAAGAATTTTCTTCACTCATCTTTATTATTTTCTACAAAATCTCAGTTCTTTATCGCCATTTTTTTAATTCCTTATGGGCTTTTAGGCCTCTCGGCTTCTAGGTACTACTCCTACTACCTCGGGTTGATTCCATCTTATAAACCATTTTTAAATAAACATCCAAGCTTCCAAGTTTTCAAGCATTTCAGGGTTTCGAGATCCCTTCTGGCCAGACACAACATAGTCCTATAACAATTTTAAATAAACCTTTAGGCTTTTAGTGTTTCGGGGTTCTAGGAATTGCTACTAAGGGCGTCAATGTCCTTAATTTGACTATCATAACTTTTGATCTAGAGGGAAAATTGTAGACTTCCACATACTATTATAAATATCATTCCAACCACTTTCCCACTATGCTACTTTTAGTAGAAACTGATATGACATATTAAGAAATATAATCTCTCCCAAAGTCTAGGATACTCCATCCATCATAGCCATATTTTTAGGGCTTCTCCACTAAGATTTATACAATAATGATTCTCTATAGATCATTATAGCAACCATGGGACTCCCCCTGAAAAACATGCTCATCAATTCCAACATCTACTACCTCTCTCCTCAATGCTAGTGTGGTTAACATTAATGCCAATATAAAAAGTACCAGCAACCATTTAGACAATTTAAATTGTCCAACAATCTCCCCTTTTGGAATTGATGGAAGCAAAATAATAACACCATGAAATTAGACATGTTATTCTACATAGTTTTTTTTTCTTATTGGAATTACTAATCTTTTCCCCATTTATCATCAATGGAAAAGGATTCTTTTGAAGTCTCCCCTCGAAAAATCCTACAACCTACTCTTCAATTTATTCTTCAAGTTGAGTAGCTTCCAATACTCATTTTAATGTTTTCATTTTGCAGTAGGAATATCAACTGCTATCTTCTGTCAGAGATATATAAGGGATCTCTTGCAAGTGGTTTACTAAATATGTCTACAATATATTGTTTAGTGGCCACATATTCATGTCGAACAACACTAGAAACTACTTGTTCTCTTAAGGAATGAAACTTGATAGGAATGTTCTTGGTCTTTGAGTGCATGGCATGATTATTAGAAATTATGATAGCACTAGTGTTATCACACATGATTGGAATTGGATTAGTCAGCTCTACCTTGATGTCCTTCAAGTTTTTCTTAATCTAGAGAGTTTGTGAACAACAAGTTGCAACTGTAATATACTATGCTTTAACAGTTCATAGATAAATGGAGTCTTGTTTTTTGTTGACCCATGACAATAATAAATCTCCTCAAAAGAATGTTTCACTAGAGGTGTTATTCCCGTCATCAGTATTTCCTTCCAAATCAACATTTGTATATGCCTTTAATTTAAAATATTTGTTTCTAGCATACCACATGCCATATTCTGTCATGCCTTACAAATATTTGAAAATTATTTTGATTGCAATGACATGATTTTCACATGGACAAGATTGAAATATTTCCACCATACCTACTTCTTGCATGATTATTGGTCTAGATGTTGTGATACAGAACAAGCTTCCTATCATCGATCTGTAGACGACTTGGTCTATGAATAGTGTCTCATATTCTATGCATAACTTATAGCCTACAACCATGGGGGTGCTAACTAGATTGCAATCTTCTAGTACAAATTTCTTCATAGTTTCTTGTTAGTATTTGTAATGGGAGATAAATACCCCATCCTTTGATTGAGAAATTTGGAATGGGACATATCAAACTCTATTTGCATAAAATTTTCAAATTGATTGCCCAATGCTATATATCTCTGCCAAATATTATTTCATCCACATAAACAACGACAATCAGTAGGTGGTCATATTCAAATTTTATATACATATTTTTATCTACAATTCCCCCTTTAAAGCCTTATTATTGAGGTATCTATCTAGTCTTTCATATGAGCCTCTAGGGGCCTATTTGATTCCATATAAGGATTCTTTTAGTTTGCACACAAACCCTTCATTTTCAGTGAGCATGAACCCCTCTAGCTGCTCAATATAAAATTCTTATTCTAGATCTCCATTGAGAAAGGCTAACTTCATATCCATCTTATACATCTTCACGTTTTTATGCCTAGAAAAAGAAAGAAACATTCTAATAGCTTATAATATTCCTAAAGGTGCAAATGTTTCTTCAAAATCTACTCCCTCTATTTGAGAATAACCTTTGCAGACTAAGCAAGCCTTTTTCATATCCAATTTACCTTTCTCATTTATCTTATTTTTAAATACCCATTTGGTAGCTATGCCATTTTTCTCTTTAGGTCTTGGAACAAGTTCCCAAGTGTCACACTTCTCAATTTGATCTAGCTCTTCACTCATTGAATTTATCTAGGACTTATTGTCACTTGCTTTATTGAGATTCTTGGGCTCAATTTGAGATATCAGAGTAAGGTTTGTGAAACTTTGGTTGCCAAGGAATCTCCTCCTAGTTTCAAAGCCAAGTATTTGATCATCAATAATTTGGCTTTATGGATTTTGTTTCTATATGTACCTTGAGGGAGTTTTCAACCTTGGCATTGTAGTTATTTCTTCATATTCATCATCTACCCTTGTCTCTGTCTGATCTCATAATATGGTAGTTTAACATTATTCTGCATTTGGGTTCACATTTCATTTGGAAGACTTGGATTTTGGAATTATTTCATCCACTAATATATCAATAAAGTCCTCAACTCTCTCTTTTCTTTTGTTGTAGCATACGTGTCCTTTAATTCAGGCTTAGTTCCCGAGAAATATACCTTCATTAGCACGAGAGTAAAAATTTCTAGGATTTTTATCTTTCCTTTTGATAAAAATTTTTATCTCAAACACCTTGTAGTGTTTTACTGATGTCGGTCTCCTCTTCCATAACTCATAAGGAGTATTATCACTATTAGGCTTGAGTTGTGTTTTTTTTTCTAGGTACATTGTTTCTTACGCAACTTCTCCCCAAAAGCTGAGAGGTACATATGTTTCATCCATCATAGTTTTAGCTATCTCTTGAATCATTTTTTTCTTTCTCTCTACTACATTTTTTTTGGATTTATGGCCATAGAGTACTAACCCCTTATGCCATGCTCATCAAATTATTCTTCAAAATATCTTGAAGTGTATTCTCCCCCTCTGTCTGATCTTAATCTTTTGATATTTGGATCCTTGTCATTCTCTACATGATATTTAAATGTCCTAAAATCTTTAATAGCTTGTGATATTTATTTTAAGAGCATTATCCATGTGGCTTTGGTAAAATCATTAATAAGAAACATGCAATACCTTTCTCATCTTGGGAATTTTATCCTAGTTGGGTTGGAGATATCCGTGTGAATTAGGTCCAGAGGTTTAGATTGAAAGAGAGATCCTTTGTCTTGAAATGAGTCCTGGTCTACTTACCAAATTGAAAATACTTGCAGATTGAATTACCAGACCTTGATAGTATTGGAAATCCTCTTACATCTCTTATCTTGCTGACTTTTATTAGACTGTGAAAACTCATATGACCAAGTATCTTATGCCACAATCAGGTTTCATTTTTCTTGCTCAAGTAGCAACTTAATCTAGAGTCATAAAAAACATATATATTATTGTGAGTTGTGACTACCTTTCCCACCACCTTTCCATTCTTTTCATATAGGATCTCATAATAATTGGAACAAAAGGTCACATTATATC
Organism: Pinus albicaulis; assembly: GCA_034641835.2. Taxonomy (NCBI): domain Eukaryota; kingdom Viridiplantae; phylum Streptophyta; class Pinopsida; order Pinales; family Pinaceae; genus Pinus; species Pinus albicaulis. Next base: position 480,613,979 of record CM076569.1, on the reverse strand, counting down.
CATTATCACAAATCTGGCTCACACTAGGCAAGTTGTGCTTGAGACCCTCTACATATAGTACATTTTGAGCTTTAGACTTTTCATCAAGACTGAGTATGCCCTTTCCCTTAAGTTTCCTGGAACATTATTTCCAAACATGATATTGTTCTCTCTGTATTTTTATTTTAGAGACATGGATTTACATTTATCCCCAATCATATGATTGGAACAACCACTATCCACATACTATTTTTTTTCTTGATCATGTTGTTGGGTGCCAGTTTTGTACACTTTTCATACACTTGTTTTCCCTATTTTTCTCCATAACTATAACCAATGGGAGTATCTTTGCCTCTTTTTCCTACTTTTCTATCCTAACTTTTTTTGTTTCACCTTGTCTTTATTACTCTGCCAATTCATCAGTTATTATGATATATCATGCCTTTTTATAACTAATTGAGGATGAATGTTTGGAGAAGATCTATGGTCTTTGTGTTGTGTTTCCAGATGTAATTTATAGCACTAAAGATCCTGAGCATGAGGTCTGCAGGAGCAGTTAAGGGGGTGTTGTTACAGCGAAGCGATGTTACACCTTGCTGTTACAGACCCACTGGAAAAATTGCTGCTACATTCTACTATTATAGACCCGTTGGCAAACTGTTGATATAGTTGTATTGTTGACTGGATATTGTCAAAACATGTTGCTGACCTATCCTTTAGCTGTTACACTACCGCTGTGGCTGTATTACGATAGCTATAGAAGTTGTTTAGCATTGTATTTTTAGATAACAACCTAAGGGAGGTTTTGATTGTAATCTATAATTTTCTAGTCATAACTTTATTAGGAAGTGGTTATAACTATATGAGTTCTACTTCGATCAGCATGAGAATCATAAGATTCTCATGACTAATCTATCCCTTGATTTTCTGAGATGTAACTACTATATAGTTCTCGGCCCTAGAGGTCGAAAGGTTAGCGGAGAACAACATTATTTTGGCTCTGTAATTGTGTTCCAATTAATATAGATTACCCTATTATTTTTGTTACATGTGTTATTCAATTTAGTTTCCATTAAGTTCTTCCTCTACCTGCACCCTTCTAGGGAGGAAGGGTCCTCCTTCTTAGCAGGGATTGCAATGATTAAATTAGTTGTGTGTATGTATTTGTATTTCAGTTTATGTATCAGTAGAGTGCTGTTGCTGCTATTTTAGTTGTGAATATTTCCTCTTCAATTTCAAAACTTTGTATGCTGTTACACATATGATATTAGAGACACTAGCTGGATACTTGTTATGTGGCGCACTAGAAAATATTAATTGAAGTGTGATTACAGTCTTGTAGATCATTTTACTTTTGCATGAGTGATTTACTTCCAGCATTTACTTTAGCAACAATTTATTTTCTTTGGAATTGCTTTGGTTGGGTGTATTGGCATAGACGGTGCAACTGTCATTAGGATAAAAAGACGTCCCTGGATTGATAATTAATGTGTATTATTTATTCATTTGACAGTGATTAATACAACCCAACATTTTGGCATCATTGCTGGGGAATGACAGTGATGATCCAATCAATCAGAGTTGTTTCTTAGAAGTGCAATTTTCGTGTGTTTTTTAGAGTGTCTCCAACAACACAATTGCCGGGAAGTAAGACGAGAGGTAAGAGCCTATGCAACACTCTAAAAAAATTGAGCGGGCTCACCAATGTCTTGCTGGGACACTTAGGAGAGTGAATTTCTGAGCATTTTGTTTTTTTTAGTGTCTCCAGTGACACAATTTCTAAGCGGTAAGACGAGAGGTAAGAGCCTACGCATCGCTCTAAAAAACTTGAGCGGGCTCACCAATGTTTTGATGGGACACTTAGGAATTGAATTTTTGGTGTTTTTTTAGGGTGTCTTCAACTATACAGTCGTTGGGTGGTAAGACGAGAGGTAATAACCTACACATCCCTCTAAAAAACTTGGGTAGGCTCACTGTTATAGAAATTGAAGTGCTCATAAGATGAATTGATACACATAGGGCCCATGTGTGCCGGTAGGACAACATCAACATATACAAACACCCCCCACTCTACTGACTATAGGAAAGATGAGTCATAAGAAGGAAAGTAAGAGTGCAGATTTGGGAAGAAAGACATTATTTGGAGATCTCACCTCAAGGGAAGAAAAGGAACAACCCATGTCATACAGAGATAATAGGAAGACATGACCATAGAAAGAAACTACCATATCAAAGCCTGTACCATCGGTGTCGTCTATGTCTATACCTCACCATCCTTCGAGCAACATATCGACCCCTGATATGAAAACTCTAGATTAAAAATAGTAGTGGAGAATCATTGATCATGATCTGAGAATTGAAGGACACAGAGAGACTAGTGGGGAGCATTAGGGACCTGAGGAACAAAATTCACTTGATCATCAATTAGACACTAGTAGTGCTGTTAAACAGTTGGTCCTGGAACAACCTGATCCTTTTATTTTTCAATCTCCAGTACAATCCGAGGTTAGTTCATCCCATCAGGAAGAATCAGCCATGGGGGATGAGAATGTCAAAACAGATAGCTTTGTTACTTTTGAATTCTCGATAGTAGTAACATGGGATGAGGCTCCTATGAAGAATATTCCTTTATCAGCCCCACCATCCTTCAAAGGGATGGTTGTTGAAGACCCTGATACCTTTATGTTCGAATTCGATGTGCTGTGTAGATTTTATGACTACACTTCAGATGCCCAGAAGATGAAATTATTCCCTGCTACTCTGAAAGGAGAAACATTAATATTGTTCATGAGATTGGGTGCTGGAATAATTCGAACCTAGAATGACAGCATGGCGTTCCTCTTTAATTATTAGGATTACTATAGAACCAAGGATTTGAAGGACGATATTTTTAGAATTGCACAAAAGGAGGAGGAAAACCTGGAAGATTATCTGGAGCGATTTCACTACAATTTATAGAGGTCTAAGTTCAGTAACTTAGATCCAGAAATTCTAAAGCCAATATTTTTAAGAGGTATAAGAGATTCTTGTCTAGAGAATTTGAACCTATTGGGAAAAGGATACATATTGCAAGGAACGCTTGATGAGATAATGAAGCTTTTCCTACATAGCTTAAGAGGATCGGTCAAACGGAAAGTTTTAGTTCGTGATCCTTCAGTCTAGATACAGAAGTCCATGAGTGGAGGAGTACCTAGGGCAGAGATTGGGAAATCATTTGAGGCTTTTAAAACTGACCTCCTTAGCACTCTCTCTACCCAGATCACTACGGTACAAGTCAAGAAAGCACAAGTAGAAGCTGAAGCAGCCTTAGAAATATTTTGTCCCTGATGTAAAAGGAAACATTTGGAAAAGGAATGTGGACTGATTAGTGTCAGTCTATGCAACATATGTGAGTTGGCGCACTCTATGAATCAGTGTCCTGAGTTACCGAGACTAAAGGCGGTACTTCAAGAATCAAGCGAGGATGTTCAATATTCTTATTTCATCGAATCAAAGAGACCATGGCAGCCGCGACCTACCAGTATGCCTTCAGATTTTTCCTCTTTTAATCCTTGGAATAATGTTTATAATAGTCATCAATATCCATGGCAGTATCCTACTCCTTCCTCAACAAAATTTCCTTCACCGTGGAACCAGTGGCCGTCTCCTCCACCAATGCAATATCCTCCATCACAACCCAATCCTTGGGGTTAGAACTAGAGAAATAATGGCCAAGGTCTAGTACCCTGTCCAATACCAATGCAACAACAGTAGTTACAAGTGCCTTCTATTCAAAATTCTACACCTTCTGTCCGACCCCAATTACCTGTGCAACCTAACCCCAATCCAAATAATAAGGCAGCCGAGAGCATGGATGCTCCACTTATCGTCCAAACTAATCTTATTACTCCTATTTGACTTAATGAGGTTCGGTTTTGATCAAGGAAATTAATCAAATTCTAACAAACTCCCATTATTACCGAATAATGTGAATCACCTAGGAAGGATATGGATGATTCTGAAGTAGTTGTTACACATGTAACAATTGATACAACACCCATTGTGACATCTATAGAAACCAGCTCAGGAGGATCTATTGTTTCTACAAAAGCCAATCTGAGTAAGGCTGGTACATCTGTGATAGCTGACTCAACTATTAGCATTTAGAATCCTCCATACCCTCAAGGATTAATTGAAATTGGGCTAGTCTCACAACCTGAATCCGAATTCCTCAAGGAGCTGAAAAATTTGTATGTGCAGATTCCACTGTTACAAGCTCTTAAAGAAGTGCCTATCTATGCTAAAACATTCAGGGATATATGCGTCAAATGACTTGGAAGGAAACCTAAAGACCCTACTACTATCCATGTCATGGGGAAATTGTCAGATCTTATGATTGATCAGCCTTTATTAACTAAATATAATGACCCAGGGAACCCTACAGTAACTATCCATATTGACAATCATCCCCTAACCAATAATTTGATTGATCTAGGGGCAGCTATTAATGTCATGACTAAAGGCCTCTTCATCTTTGTAGGACTTCATGGATGTAGACCTACACCCACAGTGCCTGAATTAGCAGATAGGTCCCGTGTCAAGCCCGAGGGAATAATAGAAGATGTGGTTATCAATGTGGATTCCTAGAACTATCTAGCTGACTTTCTCATTTTAAAAACCAAATCCAACCTAGGGGGTCATCCTTTAATCTTGGGGAGGCCATGGCTGGCCACTGCAGACGCATATATTGGATGTAGGTCCAAATATATGATGATCTCAGATGGGCAGGCGACTCAGAACCTGAACCTTTATCCCCCAAAAAAACCTAATATTGATTCGAGTAGTCCCTAGTGGGATGAATTTGCACCTGAATCTGATCTTTCCCTACCTCTTCTCACGCTTGGAAATGCACAATACTTTAAGGATGAAACAAAGGATGATATAATTAATGGTTTTATTAGTAATTCACTCTCTATTGCCTCCATTATAGATTTGGGAGAAGAAGAGGAGGTAGATGATGCAATTATTGAACATTTGAAAACAAATCCACATACTATCAACAATCCCGTTGAAATCATAACTAGAAAATGTTTAAACATCAAACCTAACCTGAATACTGAACAAAACAAATTGCTGATACAGTTGATACAGAAATACAAAAAGGAATTTGCATGGGACTATAAGGATATGAAAGGAATCCATCCTGTCTATGCACTTACTGCATTTACCTTAAAGATGATTGCAAACCAGTTAGACAACCTCACCCCGCACATAAGGAGATAGTGAAAGAAGAATTGTAGATCTCCTTAATGCTAATTTCATCTACCCTATTTTTGATATTCAATGGGTGTCTTCGCTTGAAATATTTCCAAAAAAGAATGGAAAATGGAGAGTATGTGTTGACTATAGAGAGATTAACAAGGCCACTCAAAAGGACCATTTTCCTTTACCATTCATTGATCTGGTCTTGAACACTCTTTTTGGAAAATAATTCTTTTCATTTATAGATGGGTTTAGTGGCTACAATCAAATACAGATTGCCCCAGAAGGTCAAGAAAAGACAACCCTCACTTGCCCATGGGGTAATTTTTCATACAGAGTCCTTCCCTTTGGCCTCTGCAATGCACCAACAACCTTTCAGAGGGCAATATTGGGCACTTTTTCTGATCTTTTGAATGATTGTCTTGAAATATTTATGAATGATTTTACACCCTACGAAGATGCATTTGAGACAACATTAGATAACTTGGAAAAAGTGTTGGAACGTTGTGAACAAACTAATGTTTCTCTGAGCACAGAAAAATGCCACATGATGATGATCGAGGGAATCGTGCCAGGACATTTCATTTCAGCAGATGGAATCAAAGTAGATCCTGAAAAAATTGAGGTAATCTCAAAAATCCTGACCCCTAAGACTCCAAAAGAGGTGCGTAGTTTTTTGGGACATGCAGGATACTATATAGGAGATTCATAGAGAACTTTTCAAAGATTGCATCTCCTCTATTTTCATTTCTCATGAAATATGAGGAATTTGTGTGGATAGGGAAGTGCGAGAAAGCCTTTTTAAAGATGAAAAACCGTGTAACAGCAACACCTCTTTTACGAGGATCGAACTGGGAATTTCCACTTCATATTGCTACGGATGCATTATACATGGTTGTGGATGTTGTTTTGGGGCAACTGGAGGAGAATAAACCTTATGCCATTTATTACATCAGTAAGAACTTAACTCCAACATAACTCAACTACACTGTTACTGAGAAAGAATTCCTAGTAGTAGTGCATGCTATCAAAAAATTCCAGCACTACATCACCGGGTACCAAGTATTTATACATGCTGACCATGCTGCAATTCGATTTTTGATGAACAAGCCTTTTACTAATGGTAGAGTTACATGATGGTTATTTTTTTTATAAGAATTTGATATCACTATTTTAGATAAACCCAGAAAATATAATGTAGTTGCTTATTTTCTTTCTAGATTAACCATAAGTGATGACTACAATGCCACTAAGGATTCTTTTCTAGATGAGTATCCTTTTTCCATCTCTACTCACTCACCATGGTATGCAGATATAGCCGATTACCTTGCTGCAGGAAAATTCCCACACCAATTTTCTTCCAAGGAGAGAAGGAATATTATACAACGAAGTGCTACCTACTCCTAGCTATAAGGCAATCTCTATCACACCGAGCCAAATTTTTAGATTAGGCGATGTGTTAGAGAAGATGAGATATTTGAGATCTTGAAGGCTTGTCATGAGGAAACTTGTGGAGGACACTTCGATGACAAGAGGACATGACGTAAAGTACTCTCAATAGGGTACTACTATCCAGCTATATTCCATGATTCCAAGAAGTTTGTGAAAGGATGTGCTAGCTGCCAAAGGATGGGCCAGCCTCTGAAATCAAATAAGATGCCATTACAGCCTCAGATAGTGATAGAACCATTTGGGAAATGGGTCCTAGACTTTGTGGGGCCAATTAATCCTTCATCACAGCAAAAATCATACATATTGGTCTACATCGATTATGTCACAGAATGGGCCGAATAAAAGGCACTAACCAGAGCAACAGAGTAGGCTGTTTCAGACTTCATGTTCCAAGATATTTATGTTTGCTTCAGGATACCCAGAGAGAGAGTGACAGATGGGGGGCCTCACTTCACATCTCATTTGATCAAGAAGCTGGTTGAAAAGTATGGAATTCATCACAAAATCACTTCACCATATCACCCATAAGAGGGAATCTTGACAAAGACAATAGCCAACCACTGAAGAAACTTGGCCGAGAAACTTCCAGAGGTACTGTGGGCTTACAGGAGAACATGGAGGAATACTACAGGCTTATCTCTATATGAATTGGTGTATGGTAAGAATCCCTTATTCCCCATAGAGTTTGAAATAAGGACATTAAGAACAACATTGCAGGTCGATCTGGATTTGAGTACAGCATAGACTCAAAGACTGAACCAGCTTAATGAGTTGGAAGAGAAAATGTTGGCTACCATCCAATAGACAGAGATCATTCAACAACAAAGAGCTATATGGAATGATGGGTTTATTAAGAAGAAAAAATTCCGGAAAGGGGATTGGGATCTTTTATATGATTCAAGGTTCAAAGATTTCAAAGGCAAGCTCTGCACCAAATGGCTAGGTCCTTATGAAGTGGATATGGTTTTTGACAATGGGACTGTACAATTGGTTACCATTGATAATGATAAGACAATGTTACTGGTTAATAGACACCATCTCAGGTTATATCATCAACCTGCTTCAAAGGAATCAGTTGTCAACATTGTTGCGGACTCTGATCTTCATGTTATGACAACAAGGGAACATTCTCCTATGCAGCCTCAAAATTTGAAATTATAATAAGTGCAGCAGTTGAAAACCACCTTTGTGGCATTTGCTACACCTATTTAAAAAAATAAATAAAGAAATAAATAAAGAAATAACAAAATAAAAATAAAAAGAAAAATAATAAATCTAACTGTGAAAACCCCTTTCGAGGGCGCAGTCAAATAGTTGGTAACAACTAAAAACCACTCTTGTGGTGGCTGTTACACCTATTTTTTTCTTCCTGAAACATCATCTTCCCTTTCTAATCTATTTTATAGGATGATGGTATTCATGTAATTTTCTTTTTTGTGCTAATTTATCCTGATTATTATTTTTTTTTTTTGAACAATAATCTAAGGGATGTCTTCGCTATTACACATGTAACAACTGACAACCACGGACACGGTTTCTTATATTTTATTCCATAACAGCAATAATCGTGTCACGCAACAACACGAGCGCTGCAAGAAGAATGTAGCCAATTCGAAATCTTCCTCCACGTCACCTCAAGTATGTCATTCAAAAGGTAAATGTTATCATTTATGATTTGGTGATTAATTTGGAGAAGTAAAGATACTCCCGTGACGGTTGTGGGTGGCTGTCACCATTAAGGTGGGGGAGGGGATATGACTTGAAATCATTGCAAAAAGCCATAGTCATAAGGATCTATCAAATCTACATGCACCCAATTAATAACATAATTGCCAATGATGACCAAATCCGGTTGGAAAAGAGCATGTGTACTAGATTCCAATACTTTCCATAATGAGACATTTATGAATATTAGTGTGAGGTACGATTTGGTAATCTGTGAAAGCTATCACCTCCCATCAATCTCCTCGACTGAAACCTTGGATCCTCATTGTAAAATTTTCATTTGGGATAAGCAGAGACACTGAGAAGTAGCGAATTCAGAAACACAGTGATATTACAGTGGGGCTAAACAACAAGAAGCGAATTCAGAAATGCAGTGATATTATAGTGAGGTTGAACAATAAGAAGCGAATTCAAAAAGGCAGTGATATTACAATGGGGTGGAGTAGTGGTTAGGCAAGAAGAAAATTTAGAAACAAACAACAAATATGGGTGGAGTAGCAGTTAGGCATGAGCTAGATTCTATGGACACCTTCCAGGATTGTCCAGAAGCCTACCATATATTCAGAGATGCCCGATCGATTGAGTATTTGTAGAAGCTTGAAGGCTTGGACAAGGCGGTGGAAATTGATTTTGCTCAGAATTTGAACAATAATCAAACCCACGTAAGGGGAGTGCAAGTGGAGGTGACTGAAGAGGTAATTTCTTGGGTAACTTCATTTACAGTAGAGTGGCAGGGGTGGTTTAACAGAAAAATCAATGACCCCTCCTCTAAAGAAGACTTCCTATAAGGAGAAGAAAAATTGGAGAAGAAAGGGAGAGGAATTGGCAGGTTGTCACTTCCTCATCCTTGGGAATATGTTGCCCTGGGTTTAATTAAATATATCACTTGTGAGGGAAGATCCACGATAGTTTTCAACTATCACTTTCCTCTTCTTAATCACCTTCTGCACCAACAAAAGATTAGTCTTCCATTCTATTTGTTAGGGAACATCAAACATATGGCGGCAATAGTAAAAATAACAACACACCCGGAGGCATGTGTGACTAATCACGGACTCATCAAGCTTATCGTGCTGGACAACCTAGGCCAACAAGGAAAAAATTTGGAGGAATTCAAGCGAAAGAGGCCGCGGACAAGCCGGGGGAAACATACCATGACTTAAGGAGGAAGGCAGGCAGAAGTGGAAACCCAAACTCGACTTGTTGGAGCTAGAATTGGGAAAGTGCCTACTGATGAACCAATTGGGGATAGAAGGCCAAAAAAAAGAGTGTAAGTTAGCATACGTGTATAACCTTTTCCTACGGCTGGAAAGCAGACGAAAGTAGAAGTTTTAGAATAAGAATGGAAACCCTCCTCATCAGGTAAGGATGAAACTCATGTCCTATTTTTAGAACTCGAAAATCTAAGAAAGGAAAATGAAGAATTAAAGCGGAAATTATCTGAGGGAAAGTAAATCTTGGTGTCTATATGCATGAAATTTTTTCAAGACTTAGCAACACCGGGATATAAGGTCTGTAGAGAAAGAATTAGCCCATTGAAAATAGAAACATAACAGCAGGAGGCTATTACACAAGAACATGTTGATGATACTGTTGTTACAAAAGAAGCAGTAGTTAAAGCAGAGCCTCCTATAACAATTGACCTAGAAGCTGACCCACAAGAACCTCTGGAGGCCACTCCTCTTGTATAAGAAACAACAATGGACATAGAGACTACTCTAGGTGGAAACAAAGGGGTTGACACACAAGAACCCACCAAGAAAGTTGTTGTTACATAAGAATCAGCAGCAGAAGTGGAACAAACCCATGTAGCAGAGGCTATTACACCTATTATTGATGTGGATATTGAATGCAAAAGTATGCTGGGTCCCATCTCAGGATCAAGTTATGAGAAAATCTTGTTAATTTCTGAATTACAAAAGTGGAAACGGGAAGCAATCTCCCTTCGAGAGGGGACGATTTCGCTAAAGGAACATCATAAAGAAATAGACACTTTACATGAAAGATGGATGAAAGAATATTTGAAGAAAGGATGGGAGAATTATAAGAAGAAGGATGCTCTGAAGAAACAAGAGAAACAACTGCTGATGTTACAACAACAGATTCGAGATCTCACCATAGATAAGCAAAAGCTTCATGACCTCGCCCTCAACTTGTTGCATTGTAGGAAGCCTTCTCCATCCTATTATATCTTTCTATGGGAACATTACTTCTTGTTCCAGATGAAATTTGTTATGGAGGACATGCCTTATTTATGTTCTTCCACTCACACATTTCTATATGTTTTCCGTGCCTCCGATTTCGATGAGGAAAGATTGTTGTGTGAGTTATTCTTACACAATATTATTTATGAACATGTGAGTATGCAGATGGTTATGACATTATTCTCCTATATGGGAGATATTTAGTTGATAGATTTTGTGTCCTTCATGAGGAATAAGATTGAATGGCATTTGGCCATCAAATATATGGAGGCAAATGAGGAGAAGATGGCATTGTGTGTTTGGGAAAAACTAGGATGGCTTGCCGAGTTAAGGCGAGAATTCAGGAGAATGTTGAGTACCCTTGGGATTAAAGAACCGACTGCCAGTTATAGAATAATAATTCTGAACTTCTGCCTCAATCAGTTCTCAATGATGAAGAGCTGAGCCTTGACAGGATGCTTGAAATGCACGGAAGTCAATAGTGCTGAGCTACTGAATGGGGACCCATTCTCATTGCAGAATTTCGTGGTGGCTATTACACATGTAGCAACCTATGGACAGATCATACAATCCCTTGGTGCTTTGTGGCTGGGATTGAGATTCAAGTTTCCTTTTATCTGGCTGCCAATTAAGGATTATCAGAGTAATTATGAACTGAGTAAGTATGAGTCAGAGTCCTGGGTATGAAATTTGATGGCCAATCAGGGGTACAGGTCTGCAGATGAAGATACAGCTAGTGCTTATTATCTCACTGACCTTCACCGGAGATATTCCCATGAGATATGAGTTTGCATGAAGACATACAAGTATTTCAGTTGGCAGGAGACGTTGGGCGCCAGTTTTATACACTTTTCCTACACTTTTTTTCCCTATTTTGCCTCATAACTATAATGAATGGGAGTATCTTTGCCTCTTTTTCTACCTTTCTATCCTAAATTTTTTCGTTTCACCTTGTTTTTATTACTCTTCCAATTCATCAGTTATTATGCTATATCGTGATTTTTTATGACTAATTGAGGATGAATGTTTGGAGAAGATCTATGGTCTTTGTGTTGTCTTTCTAGATGTCATTTATAGCACCAAATATCCTGAGCACAATGTCCACAGGAGCAGTTAAGGGGGTGCTGTTACAGCAAAGCGATGCTATTACACCTTGTTGTTACAAACCCACCGAAAAAACTGATGTTACACTCTGTTGTTACAGATCCGCTGGCGAACTGCTGATACAGTTGTACTACTGACTAGATCTCATCAACATCTGTTGCTAACCTGTCCTTTATTTGTTACACTACAGTTGTGGTTCTATTACAATAGCTGTAGAAATTGTTTAGCATTGTATTTTTGGATAACAGCCTAAGGGCAGTTTTGATTGTAATCTACAACTTTCTAGTCAGAACTTTATTAGGAAGTGGTTATAACTATATGAGTTTTAATTCGATCAACATGAGAATCATAATATTCTCATGACTGATCTATCCCTTGATTTTCTAAGATGTAACCACTATATAGTTCTCAGCCCTAGAGGTTGAAAGGTTAGCGGAGAACAAAATTATTTTTTCTCTGTATTTGTGTTCCGATTAATACAGATTACCCTTTTATTACTGTTACATATGTTATTCAATTTATTTTCCGTTAATTTCTTCCTCTACCTGCACCCTGCTAGGGAGGAAGGGCCCTCATTCTTAGCTGGGATTGCAGTGATTAAAGTAGTTGTGTGTATGTATTTGTATTTTATTTTATTTATCAGTAGAGTGTTGTTGCTATTGTTTTAGCTGTGAATATTTACGTTTCAATTTCAAAACATTGTATGCTATTACACATATGATATTAGAGACACCAGCTGGATACATGTTGTGTAGCACGCTAGAAAATATTAATTGAAGTGTGACTGCAGTCTTGTAGATCATTTTACTTTTGCATGAGTGATTTACTTCCAACATTTACTTCAGCAATGATTTCTTTTTTTTTGGAATTGCTTCTGGTTGGGTGTATTGGCACAGACAATGTAACTGTCATTGGAATAAAAAGACGTCAGTGGATTGATAATTAATGTGTACTGTTTAGCCATTTGACAGTGAATAATACAACCCAACACATGTGTTGATAGATCAAGTCCACATTCCATGTTCTTTCCAGACATACGTGTCGAATTATTCTTATTATTTTGAAAAATTGGCTGCTAAGCATTCTAGGATTTAGGTGAATACTCAAACAGAATTCCACATTCACTCGCGTTGTGCCCAAAATTATTACATTTGAAACATTCAACATCATCCATGAAAAAGAGAAGGGATTTTTATTTTTGGAAAGAGATTTTTGAGATCTATACTTCTGATACTTATTGTATTTGAAATTTTCATCTCTTTCAACTTTAACTCTTCTCTAATCAATAACCTTATCTCCAAATATATGAAATTTATAAAAATGACCATAAAATAAATTGGAGTACCTGAAGTTGGAAAGTTCATGAGTTTTTTCATGAAGGTACCTCTATTGTCTTGCTAATTGATTCATTCTTTGTTGGTATGACTCCTTTGAGAAGTTGGAATTCTTGTTCGAGTGATGGGATCCTATTTTTCCTATTACCTTTTTATCTTCTTTAATTATTTCTTGAAGGATATTTTCATAATTATGATGTTCCTCATATCCTGTAGATTTGAATTTCATCTTTCTTATAGAAGGTTCTTGTGGTAGAGAATATATCATACCTATCTTATTTTATGGATACCTTTTATTGTTCATAAATTGATCTAGCTTTCTTATCCCTTCTGCAATCTTCTCATTTACACCCTTCTCTGTGTCCAGTATCTCAATATTAGTTTTGATAGAGACAACTTCTGCCTTGAGACTTTTTCATTCTTCTTCCTATTCATCGATTATATCATTAAGAACTTCTTCTTTTAGTTTTTATTCTTCTAATTTGGATTTTAGCGAGAAAATCTATTCTCTGCATTTCTCTAGGATCATCTCCTTCATTACTTTTAACAACTCTTGCTTTTGATAAAATTTCTCTTCCTCTAGTTTTTCACATATTGTTTTTCTAGTAAAGAGCTAAGTTGTATTTAATTTTAATGGCTTCTTCAAGTTTCTCTTTTTTATAAATGTATTCCTCATTTTCTAAGTTATACATTCCTTCTTAAGCACGTTGCAGCTACTCTTTTAACTACTTGTTCTTTCTTCTGGCCTTTTTTAACTCATCAAGATTAGTGATGAGTTACACTTCAAAGACCCCTATTCCTAAATCTTCTTCTTCATCTTCTTCTTCTTCTTTAGAGTCTATAGTATTTTGTTTCTTGGAGTCTACTCCAAATTCCATTACTGAGCACTCATTTTAATCATCCTCTGGGGAATTTTCACTATTTGACTCTAGTGATGAGCTATCCTCTTTTGATTACAACCCCTTCTTAGAGATCCTCTTCTTTTTATGTTTATGATATTTCCCTCTGAACTTCTGATCATCTTCCTTTCTTTTCCTTTCTTTGTAAGGGAAATTGGGAGAAAAATGTCCAACTCTTTTTGAGTGAAAGAGTTTGAAGGGTAACTTCCATTTATGCTCTCCTAAGCCACACTTTAGTTTCCTAGAAAAGTGAACCAACTCAGATTCAAAACTAGAGAAATCTTGATGGTGTTTGTGCTCCTTACCCTTCTTGGATACCTTGATAGTTTTTGGGTGTGTGTTATATTATTTCCATGAATATTTGCATGCGCGCAGGGGGGTGGGGGGGGGGGTGGCAAACCACTCTCTTTGTTGCACTGGGAAGAGAAAGGAGGGTGAGAAACCCCACTGTCAGGGGGTTTGTAGGGTAGCCCCCTTACATGGGGTCCATGTAGCACCCATGATTTTTTTTGGACACTATAATAGGTGGGTTGATCCAGGTGGATATTGGTGGTCACGCACCTATTACACTTGGGGCCCCACCATTGTCTCTTTTAGTTTTTCAGTTTCGTCACAACTTACTATTTTTAGCAGTTTTTCAGGTCCTGAACTTTTGGAGCCGTTTTGAGGCCCTAAACGACATTTTTTGGGAAAATGGAGAGCAAGATGTGTCCACGAACCAATGGTTCTCACTCAAAATTTGTAGTCCTCGGATAGATATTTCTAACGAGGTATGGTATGCGTCAAACAGAGATCATATGCCAAAGTTACGTCCTCGGGAAGTTGAAACACCAATTTACCCAAACGAGCCCCATAGTTTTGGCGCTTCATCTCCTAGGGTTAGGGTTTTAGCTATTTAGGATTTCCCATTGTTTATAAATAATAAATAGGCCCTCGAGCCTCATTGTAAATCAGTTCAGAGCCTTGTAGCTACCACATCTCTTCTCAGAGATAGCTACCAACACCCTAGCTAGTTTTATTTCCATTCTGTTTGTAACCAAATTTCAGTTCTTTGATATTAATGAAATGAAGTGTTATTTCGGCTACATCTTTGTATTTATGGTTATATTTTTATTCTGTTGTGTTCCTGTATAAATCTGGATCAGTGGTATCAGAGCGGTCTGCTTTTTCTCGATCCTTCTTTGCATGTCCCCAACGAGGTCGGGGTATAAGGAGTTAGGGTTCGATCTGGTGGAACCTTTGCAAGATCAACCTCGCAAACCCCAACGGACGCCCATGGGGGTTGAAAAGAAATATTAGGGAGTAGGATATCCTATCAAAATATTGCTTGAGGAGGCCCTCGAAAAACAAAGGAATGTGATGATGGATAACTTTGCCCAGATCCTTCAATGGTTGCACTGGCGGCGCATCTGCATCTAGCAGCCACTCTGGAGGTGCGACTCCTTTTAAGGTAAAAGTAAATTTTGATGTTCCCATATTTGAGGGTCAAATATATACAGATGCCATAGATAGATGGTTGAATCTATTAGAAGTATATTTATCGTTTCATGACTTTTCCGACAGGGAGAAGATTATTTTTTCACTCCTCAAAGCTGCCCCCCATGTCAAGGACTGGTGGGAAACCCACTGTGAGAAAAAGGATGAGAAAAAAACCTCTCTGTTCTCGGCCGTACCCACTTGGAATTATTTCTGAGATGCCATCAAGGAAAAATATTATCTCATGGGGAGCTATGAGGACAAGTACATGCAATGGACCACGCTGCGACAACAAAGGGATCAAGATGTGCATGAGCTCACGAATCTGTTCCATACCCTGCGCACCAAGTTCGTTACCAAAGATTCAGAGAAACATTTGGTGCTAAAGTATCACAGTTGTCTGCACAGATACAGTCAAGAGGAGATGGATTTCCTTGACATCTCCTTGCTTGGTCCGGCATACTAGTATGCTACCAAGATTGAGCAAAAATTCAAACAGAAGAAGCGAGACTTTGGATTTGCGAATCAAAAGAAAGGGAAAGGTGCTCCCAAACCTCAGAAGAAAGGACAGAGCCAAGGCACGGTGACTCAAGACAACTTGTCGAAGCTATAAGCAAAGAAAAACACCGCAAAACCAAAGAAGGACACGGGAAAGTGGTGTGAGTTCCATAAGAGCTCCACTCACAACACAAGTGAGTGTCGGGCAAAGTAGTCGCTGGTGGCCAAGATGAAGGCTTCTGAGTCAGATGCATACTCCGACTTTGAATCAGAACCTAACAATTGGAATAAAAAAGGGAAACATATTATTGATGCAGAGCCCAACACCACTGTTGCCACTACGAAGATCCAGAGGAGGAGGAACATCTCTTCTACTCCCAAATGTGGGTAAAGGGCTTCCCGGTACAGTTCATTGTCGAAAATGGGAGCCAAAAGAACCTCATTTCAGAAGACGCTGTGAAGCGGTTGGGGTTGTGGACCATAGCTCACCCACATCCATACACCATCGGGTGGTTTCACCAAGGACAAGATCTCTGCATCAGCCAACAGTGCCGCCTTCCCTATAACATCAAGCTCTTCACGGATGAAGTATTATGTGACATTGCTCCTGTTGATGTTTCTGATGTATTATTAGGACAACCATACTTGTGGAAGCATCATGCTATGTATGAGTCTCGACCTCATGCTGTTATTGTTACTTTGGGAAATAAGTTGTACAAGATACTAGAGGTACCACCTCCTACCGCTATCTCTTTGGTTATTGCAAAACAATGTAGTGAGCTCATTTCCCAAACTAGGAAATTTGTTTTCCTAATGATTCGCACCCAAGGCAAGAAGAAGACTGTGGCCACGACCTCCAGACAGGGCTCCTCTGCACAACAAAAAAAAATGGATAAGGTTGTGGAGGAGTACAAGGACATATTCACCTTACCCACAGCAGTTCCTCTGCACTGTCAGGTCAAGCACCCGATTGATCTGACCCCAGGTGCACCACTACCCAATGGACCGATATATCGGTGCTCTGTTATGGAGAACGATGAAATGAAGAGTTAGATTCAGGAGCTGCTACAGAAAGGTCACATCCAACCAAATTCATCGCCCTGTGGGAGCCCGATCGTGTTGGTATAGAAGAAGGATGGGACGTGGAGACTTTGTATTGACTATCGGGTGCTGAACAAGATCACTGTTCGGAATAGGTACCCGATCCCATAGATTGATGACCTTCTGGACCAACTCAAGGGTGCAAAATATTTCAGCAAGATCGAATTGAAGTCTGGGTATCACCAGGTACAAATTGAACCCTCCAATGTGTGGAAGACTACCTTCAAAGCCAAGGAAGGCATTTTCGAATGGCTGGTCATGCCTTTTGGGTTGACGAATGCTCCCGCAACCTTCATGAGGATGATGGATGAAATCTTGCAGTCGTTCACCAACTCATTTGTAGTGGTGTACTTGGATGAAATTTTTATCTTTAGCCAGACTTGGGAAGAGCACCTTCACCACATCTGAAAAGTCCTCCAAACACTGCGGGAACACAAGTTGTGTGCCAATTTGGAGAAGTGCACTTTTGGCATGACCCAGGTTCAATATCTGGGATACATTATTGATGAAAGGGGGGTGCATGTGGATCCAACCAAGATCCAAGTCATTTGGGATTGGCCAGCCCCAACCACTATAACAGAGCTTCGTAGCTTTCTGGGTCGTGCTAATTTCTACCGTAGGTTCGTGTTGGGATTATCTCATATCACTTGGCCCTTGAGTCAAGTCACCAAGGGAGGAGCGAGAGAAAAATTCTTTTGGTCGAAACCTCAACAGAAGGCGTTCATAGAATTGAAAAATTTCCTCTGTTCTACCCCAGTGCTCACATTACCAGACTTGCAACATCCATTTTAGATCGAGATAGATGCCTCTGACTATGCTATTGGGGCAGTTCTTACTTAATCGGGACATCCAGTGGCATATCACATTGAGACATTGTCTGACACAGTTCGCAAGTATCCCACTTATGAAAAAGAAATGTATTCCATTGTGCAAGCTCATCGAGAAAGGAAGCATTACATTTTGGGGAAGGAAACAATCATCCACACAGACCAATGACCCCTGCAGTTCATACAGACACAAGGGAAGTTGCAGAATGGTCACCATCAAAAGTGGTCCACATATCTACAACAGTTTCATTTGAACATCAAGTACAAGAAGGGTAACACCAATAATGTTGTAGACTACCTCAATCGACCACCGATCGCGGTGCTCACCACCGTTCTCAACTCTTGTGGGCACAAGACTTCTGATTGGCCACTTCTCTATGAGAGCGACCTAGAATTCGGCCACACTTACGAGGCACTCTTGGGGGGTACGCAAGTTCCAAATTTTCACCTCCAAGATGCACTTTTATGTCACTTGGGACACCTTTGTGTTCCTTCAAGTGAGCATGCCAAGATGATATGGGAAGCACACTACAGTCAAGTCGCTGGGAATTTCGAGGTCCAGAAAATAGTAGCGGTACTGTAGAAGTATTTCTATTGGCCAAACCTTCAAAAGGATGTGGGAAGCACATTAGATCCTACATTGCCTGTGCCATTCCCAAACCGACCATCAAGAAGCAAGACCTATATACTCTGCTACCTACCCCTATTCAACCTTGGGAATCCATCTCCATGGATTACATGTCGGGCCTGCCTTCTACTAAGCATGGAAATGACTATGTTTTCGTGGTCATCGATAGATTCTCGAAGATGGCCATTATGGCGACCTTCAAGAAGAATATCACAACATAAGCCACTGCTAAATGCTTCTTTGAACGAGTGTGGGTGAAATTTGGGATCCCACAGTCTATCATATCAGATCAGGATAGCAGGTTCCTTAGCACATTTTTGTCTAGCCTCTGGTCAATACTGGACACCAAGCTCACCAATTCCACAGCTTTCCATCCCCAAACAGATGGCCATATAGAGGTCGTCAACAGAATGATTGTACACATTCTGCGCATGTATAATTCAAAACATCCACGCACATGGGACGATAGCCTCCCCTATGTACAACATAGTTATAACTGGGTTCTCCACAGTTCAATTGGCCATAGCCCCTTTAGGTGGGCCTGGGATTCCAGCCACTGTGTCCCATTGATGTAGCCATGCCATTTATGGCTACTCAGGCTGATTCGGCTCATGTCCAGTCTAAAGTTGACAAAGTAAATAACTTCATTGAGTGCATTCAACACATCCGCCAACAAGTTCATGACATATTGGACAGAGCCAATGCTAAGTACAAGCAACTCCATGATCAACACCTGGTGCCACACAACTTCCAGGTGGGTGACAAAGTATGTCTACATTTGCAAAAGGAGCGCCTCACTGGACCCCACTGCAATCTTCGCCTACTCCGATACGAGCCATACACCATCACGATGGCTGTAGGTAACAATGCCTTCGAGCTTAGTATTCCACCATTCCTTGGTATGCACCCATTATTCAATGTGGACCACCTTCGTCCTTACTTCCCACCTCTACTAGACACCTATAACATTACAGAACAACTCACACCAACAGAGTTAAACCCACACTGCATGGAATAGGCCACCATAGATTGTATCATGGACATGCAAATCAATAACATTCACCAACAGAAGATCCAACTATATCGGGTTGTCAAAGCTGGCCAACTCCTGCACCAAGGAAAGTGGTTCATCAGGGACCAAGTTCAACAGAAATTTCCTCATCTCATGGAGGAACTTAACACAATGGGGACCATTGCTTCCTAAGGGGGGAGGAATGATCCAAGTGGATATTGGTGGTCACCCTCCTATTCCACTTGGGGCCCCACCATTGTCTCTTTCATTTTTTCAGTTTCGGCACAACTTACTATTTTTAGCAGTTTTTCGGGTCCTGAACTTCTGGAGCTATTTTGAGGCCCTAAACGATGTTTCTTGGGAAACGGGGAGCAACATGGGTCAATGGAATGCTGTTGCTCACTCAAAATTCATATTCCTCAAATATATATTTCTAACGAGGTATGGTACGCGTCAAACGGAGATCGTATGCCAAAGTTATTTCCCCGGGAAGTTGAAACACCAATTTACCCAAATGGGGCCCATAGTTTTGGTGCTTCATCCCCTAGGGTTAGGGTTTTGGTTGTTTAGGATTTCCCGTTGTTTCTAAATAATAAATAGGCCCTCGAGCCTCATTGTAACTCATTTTATAGGCCTGTAGCCGCCACATCTCTTCTCAGAGATAGCTACCAGCGCCCTAGCTAGTTTTATTTCCATTCTGTCTGTAAGAAAATTTCAGTTCTTTGATATTAATGAAATGAAGTGTTATTTCCACTGCATCTTTGTATTTATGGTTATATGTTTCTTTTGTTGCATCCCTACATAAATCCAGATCATGGGTAGACCTACCTATGGTTTTGGGCATGCTGGTTTTCTGCCCATGGTATTTTGTAAATCCGATCAATGGAACTATGATTATGTTGTAATCGAGCGTTAATGGATTGAGGTTTATGAATTCTTTGACATGTATATATATGTATTCTAGCATTGAAAGGAATATTATGAAAAATTAATCTAGTAGTGGAAAACTTGGAATTTAGGGGAAAATCTCTGTGTATATTTGTTTTATGTCCTTGCCATGGTTTTTTTTGTTTGTTGGTTTGTTATAAGTAATCATTTGCAAGTAATTTATGTACAGGGTAAAAACCTATATTTTGTATGAGAGTTGCTTCAACTTTGTAAGGACACCTTCACTGCTGAGGGGTTTTGTTCAGGCCCGTGGTAGATGTTGATCAGTGGGAGATCTGTGGGATCAATTCTTGTAATGAAAGAAGATGGCAAGTAGTGGAAATATAGAGATATAGAAATTTAATGGTCTAGGCTCTAATGCCTCCTTCCTTCTCTTATTATGTCACCTTTGTAAATCCTTCACTCCTATCACAGTTGTTCTTTTGGGGATGTTAGGATATTCCAACACATAGGAAATACTCTCCTATTGTGTCACCTTTGTAAATCCTTCAATCCTATCCCAAGTTTTTCTTAATAGGGGATGTTAGGATATTCCAACACATAGGAAATAGTTAAGTATAACTTGGTCTAGCATAGTGTTAGGTAAAGTGTGTTTATTTACTATGTAAATTTGTAACTTATAATCCGATGGTCATGATATGTAGTGATTCGACGTTTCACTCTCTCCTCAGTATCACTGACACTTAATCCACAGCCTGACACTCGATTGGTCCATGATCTCTCTTCAAAGAGCATGGAGGGTCATTTCTCCAGTAAATGCTTATGAGGGAATCTTATGTAAATTTTCTGGGTGAAAGTGTGAAGTTGGGTTACACTTTTTGCCCTTTTTTGAGAAAAAAAATTCATTTTTGTTTCTGTTTTTCAACTTTTTGCAAGCCAAAACAATTTTTCTGTTTAGAATTTCATTTTGCGATAAAAATAAAAGTTGTCAGAAATTTTATTAGCTTTCTATTACTTGATTTTTGGAGTTTTTTTATACACATTTGATATGTCAACTTAGCGTTTCTTTCAGTGTGTGTTTTTTAACAATCAAAGGATTCATAAGAAGTCATGTTAATACGCACTGTTGTATTCTTTGAAACTTTGTTTTTTTGAGAAACAAAATATGTTACAATAATCCAGACATAGTCTACTTTGGTTTTGTCATATTTACAAAGCCAACGGATGCATATCATAATTACTAGAAATTTTTGAACTGGTCTAATATGAAAAAACTGCATATTTTGAATATGTTTCGCGACGCAAGAAATTTCTTAACATATAAGTTATAAGCTAAAAATCTAAAAACTACCCATTATAGATGACGGACCAATGTAATGCACCATAATTTTTTCAATTTTTTTTACAATGTATTTTGGAAGATACAAAATTATGATTTCACTGAATCATAATGACCTTAAGAAATTGTTTGCACCTGTTTTATTACAAAATTAATTAAAATTAATAAATTTTTATGAAATTCCATAAAATTTATATTTCCTAAAAGTAGATTGAATTCTAAAAATGCTTGTCTGGGTTTCGACAGTTAATTCAGAATGTTTCATGGAGTTTAATCAGTCCAAAGTTGAAGATATGTACTCAGAGCTTGGTTATGCGTAATTGTTGACGTGTTAGTTCGGTCGAACTCTTAAAAAAAGTTCGGCCGAATTATTTTTTGTGTGAATAGCCCGTCAAGTCTAACGACATAAATGTTAGGCCGAATTTTTTTATAAAATTTTGGCCGAATTTTTACTTGACTTTCTGTCGGTTGGAAAATACCACGAAGCCCCTCCAAAAAAATATTTCGTGGAAATATAAATTGCCGCAAAAGCATTCATTATTTTTGCATATTTTCACACATTTGGTCTGATTTTACAATGTTCTTGGTCTAATTTTGCAAAGAATTGTTTTGGGTTAAGTAATTTTCTTGGAGGTACATTCAAAGGAGATTTTTGCAAAGCATTGTTTTGTGTTTAAGGACTTTTCTTGGAGTTCTGTGATACATTTTTTGGATGTTTTTTGGGCTTCATTTTTTTGAAGGTATGGATTTGGGCTTAATTTTCATTGTTTTTGAAGGTATGGATTTGGACTTATTTTTCAAAACACTCTTTTTAGGCTTAATTTCGAAAGGACCATTTTTAGGCTTAATATTCAAAGGACATTTTTTGGGCTTCTTTGGAAATATTTTTTAAAGTGATATTTTTTAAGAGGATTTTTTGAAGTATTTTTTTCACAATTTTTAAAATGAGTTTTTTTTTTTTAATTAAATCTTTTGTGATGTTTTTTTGAATTGAGTTTTTGTCTAAATTTTTGAAGGAATTTTTTTGAACTTCATGCTCTATTATCATGGGAAATCAAAGGAATTGTACGAGAAAACATGATCGAAAAAGAGACCCTGAGGAACGTAGAGAAGAGACAAGAGAATCTCGCAAAAGAAAGATAGAAGAAATCTCAAATATTTAAGGGGAAAATCAACCTCAACTAAAAGTTGAAGCAGGTATGTAAATGTAAATATTATGAATTCGATATATTTAAAATTTTCCTAGTGTAAAATGTGAAGCTTAGTTTTTATTTGATGAACTAATTTGAAAAATATTTTGCAATGTAAACAGAGAGAGATATTTCTCAAAACATTGATGATGAGACACAAAATTTTGAAAGAGAAAGTGAAAGAGATATTGAACCAATGATTGAAGATGGTGAAAATGTTGAAAGAAATTCAAGTGAAGAAATTGAATCACAAGGTATATATATATATATATATATATATATATATATATATATATATATATATATATATAGTGAACACATGCACGTATTATTGAAATTATACATATATTTATTAATTTAGTTATTTATTAAATATGTAAACTTATTATGTACTATTTATTCGAATATGTAGAGATGAAATCAGTGTCGATGATGAGATATTAGAAAATGTTGACATTCACACATATGGAGATAAAAAACCTGACCATTATATACGATATCGTGTTAACCGCATTTTTGAAACGTATTTCATGAAGGAGCACGTGACAGTTCAAGCTCAAATGTTGAAAGGTCTCCTATCATTAAGGAAATTAAAAGAAGCTGGCTTAATTTTTATTGGGTATTCGAAAAATCAACCAAAGATAAAAATGAAGGAAAATGTGATGCCAAAGTATAAATAGTGCTATAAATCAATTAGAAGATCTAGACAAAAAATGTTTTAGATGTACGAGTAATGTGATATGGATATGGTTTCATCAAGTACCAAAGAGAATTGTCAGAAAAATCTATGGCACGAGCATTAGAAATCACACTTAAAAACTTTGCACAAAAACATCAAATTTCGTTGAAAATAGATGTAAATGATGAACTTGCTTGTTGGAGAGCTATTTAGGCAATCATACAAATATAGATCAGAGAAAAATGTTAAAAAAATAATATATGAATATTGGAAGAAAAATTGTGTGTTTCTCCAACTGCAAAGCATGTGATGCGAAGAACAATAGCACGAAATCAATACGAACAACATGAAAAACATTTCTTGGAAACCACTCAGATAGAGTTGTTCAACAATTTCAAAGAAGAGAATTGTGAAATTCATGTGTCAATCAGTGCTTTTCTTCAACAAAAACCATGGTATGTAAAACCTATCACCCTGCATGACACTTGTTGTTGTCGTTATCATGTGTAATTCGAGTTATATTATAACACATTCCTTAATTTTGGTAGAACATTTTGGAAGGATTCACCTCCTCTTTCCACTATATGTGATTTCATATCTCAAATTCTATGTGAAAGACAAAGCGATGAACTATTTTACGAAAAGAAGTGTGTTGGTGGTAAAAAATGCAAGGATTGTGGAAATTCGACTAAATTTTAAAAAAATATATCGTATTGATATAAATGATCAATCATTGTCCAACATGAAAGTGAAATGGAAGAGATATGAATATATCCGTATATTGATTCAAGGTGAAAATAGTGCTAAAATAATTGAATGACGAGAAGAAGAAATTTTTGTGATAGACTTTTTGAGAGACTTTGAGGCATAAATTTATAAATACACCAAGAATTCCCATAGAGCTCGATGAAAAGACTTGCAATTCAAAAAATCTCGTGAATTTTTTCCACTAGGGACCGTTTTCTCAGTAATTGATTTTGCAGAAAACTACACATTTGTTCCACAAAAATAAATTCAGAGTGAATACTATCATTCTGACAAAGTCTCCATGCTCGTCCATATTCTATATAAACATGCTGAACAAAACGTCAATCATATAGAAAGAACCAATGAAAATTGACATGTTATTAAAGAATATCACTTTTATATCAGTGTTGATTGTACACATGATACGTATTTTGTACAACATTGTTTTCGAAATATTTATGACTCCTTGAAAAGTCGTGGAATAAAATTCAATGAACATTGGATATGGTCAGATGGATGCGCATGTCAGTTGTAATCTGCATGATAATTCTTGTCGTTGTGTTGTCTTCATAAGAAAACCTGCATTAAACATTGTTGGAATTTCTTTGAGACTGGTCATGGAAAAAGAGAATATGACGGTGCACGAGCATGCATAAAATGAGCACTTAGAATATATCAAATGAAACCCTGTGCAAGCCAACTTGTGGATGCTAAAGAAGTTGTTCAATGGTGCATCACTGCTCTAAGCCATGAGACTAACCGATCAAGGGAAGTGCTAACGTACATCCAATTTAACTTTTATTGGATATCTAATTTTAAAAGTGTACATTTATCACAATTTGATTATATTTGATTGTATTTTGATATCCTATTTACATTCTTCTTTGAATTTTCCATATAAAGTTTTTTTTGACATATTGGGATCGAAGAAGTAGATAGATCAATTGGAAATGGTGTTGAAACAATAAAAGGGACTTGAAAATTGCATTCAATTAAAACAAAGTTGTCCAAAAGTGTGTTTGCATTCGATAAAAGAAAATATTCTTGTTTTTTTCATGTTTGCATAGACAACACATAAGCCAACGACGTTTGTGAAAAAAAAATGTATGTAAAATATTGGAAATATACAAAGCTAAATACAAAGGGAAAAATGTCCATTGCAATGTTTGAAGAAATGAAATCATAGGAGACTACAATATCATCCGATGGTGATCTCGTTTCTGATATTGTTAGAGAAGGTAACATTTGAATTTCTTTCAAATGATAAAGATCTAGAAATAAATTTAAATACATAAGTTTGTTAAGTTTGTTTTATTGTGCAGGAGATGTTTTTGATATAAGTGCACCTACTAAAAACGAAGGAAACGTGAAGTATTATTTGATGCGTTGCACTGAATGAAAAATGAAATTATTATAAAACTATAATGATCACGGGTTTCCATATGAAAGAGGATCTATTATACTAAAAGGTTATTTTTTCAGACAAGCTAATCAAATTAGGGATTTTGTTTACTTTGAAGACTATGAACCTGATGTGATAAGTTTTCAATATAGTCACTTGGTGTGCGCAACACACATAAAGTTAATAGAGGTTCAATCAAAGAAAAACAACAAAAATTAAGAAATGGAAAATGTCAAAATCCGATCAGGAACAGATCATTGAAGATGGCATTTGATTGGAATTTTTTTGATTGAACTGCGCAACTATTTCTTCTCTTTGGATTATGTTTTAGAACTTCCATAACTCAAATAAAAATAGAGCTACCTTGTTATGTTATCTGTGGAAGTGTTTTCACATGTACAAATTGTTTTGGTACATGCACACTAGTATCAACTGAAATTAGCTTTTCCATACATGCATTGATGAAAAATGTTGCATGTATTGGATATATATGTGTGTGTGTACGAATAGTATATATGTGTGTTTGTACGAATATTCCTTTCAGACAAGAGACTCAGAGCACTTCTCCGACTTTTGGTGGGATTTGACACACATTTCTATTGCTGATAGAAAATCTAGTACAAAATTTGTGTGTCCAATGGTAGGATATGTTCTAGGAAATTAACTGAAAGTAGCTTTTCTATGTGCATTTATGAAAAATGTTACACGTATTGGACATATATATATGTTCTATAATGCAATTAATTTTTCAAGTAGTTTTTCCATGTGCAATGATGAAAACTATTTCACGTACTGAATATATATGTTCTAGAATGCAATCAACTGAAAGTAGCTAAATTATATAGCCATTGATGAAAAGTAGCTTAATTCTATTGACATTGATGAAAGATGTTGAAGTACTAGATATATATGTTCTAGAAAGAAATTAATTAT
This sequence comes from Pinus albicaulis, assembly GCA_034641835.2. NCBI lineage: Eukaryota > Viridiplantae > Streptophyta > Pinopsida > Pinales > Pinaceae > Pinus > Pinus albicaulis. The sequence goes on along the minus strand of CM076569.1, from coordinate 480,587,321 downwards.
TCAAATAACTTTTCATAAAAATAATAAAAATGCTGTATGTGTAATGGGATATATATGGTTTTAGAACTGGTAACCAACTAAAGTATTTATTACGCACTAGCTGAAATTATTGGATATAGAAAAGAATATAGATTATGCAGTATAAATTTTATGATTGTTTCTAAATAATATCTAACAAGACCATATATATATATATATATATATATATATATATATATATATATATATATTAGTACTAAACTAATTTAACATATATATCTGCCAAAAACATGTGTAGTTCAACTATCCAAAACTTGAGTTTTAAAAAACTTTTTGATTATATCACAACATTATTTCATGTATACGCTGATTGTTATTTTGCCATCTAATAAAAGATTAACATACATCAAAAGCAAATAATGGTATATCAAACCATCCAAAACTTGAAATGAATTAACAAAAATTATAGATTCACAACATTACTCATACGCTGTAAATGGCCTTAATCATTCAAAATTGAGTTTTAAAAACCTTTTGATTATATCACAACATTACTTCACATGCCATGCCAATTGTAGTTCAACTATCCAATAAAAAAATTTAAGATTATATCACATGCCAAATGTAGATCAACCATCCAAAACTCAAGTTTTAATTTAACAAAAAGTTATAGATCACAACATTACTTCACATGCCAAATGTAGTTCAACCATCCAAAACTTAAGTTTTAAAAAAATTATATATCACATTCACATGTACAAAATGTAGTTCACATAAAATATGTCCAAAATTTGTAGATCTCACAAGTGTCAAGTATCAAGTTATATATGACTGCATCTAGATAATATATAAAAAAGTAAATTTAAGACTAGAAATCTCAATCATCCAACAAATACAGATGGATGTAGTGTCCTTCCCAGCAAAGCCTCAATCCGCGAGCTATCATGTGAACCATGGGGAACCTATACACAATGCACATACAAACATTAAAATTTGATGTTTTAAAATTGAGTGAGAATATATAGACCTTCATGTCAAAAAAAAAAAAAATCATGCAATACCTCATGAGGTTCCCTCTCTATTTGTTTTTCGCCTGCTACAACTTCCCCCATGGGAGCATCTCCAACAGTAAACCGTACAATATATATATATATATCTATATATATATATATATATATATATATATATATATATATATATATATATATATATATATATATATATAATACGTATAATCAAGGGCATTTTTTTCACTTGTAATATGTTCTAGGTGTGGGTGTGATAATTTAATATTTATTAATTAATTTTTTATTTTTATTAAAAATAGGGATAGATAATTATGAAAGGAGGATTTATGTAAATATTCTTTAATAAAACAAAAAGGATACAGAGAAATAGTTTAAGACAAATTTGGGATTAGGATTTCTATGTATGGGATTAGTTGAGGATTAGGTGGAGAGATATTTTGAGTGAATTAAATGCATTATTTGTGTATAAATAAGAGTGGTTTTTGTGAAGAAAAACACACTTGAATAGGAGAGTGATTGAGAGCAGGTTTTGGACAGCCAAGGCTGTAAGCCTCTGGGCAAATGGTAAGGGCCTAAATGTTGAATATCTGGCCAGGAAGAAAAGTTTGTAAGTATTTTGTTTATTAATATGATAAGTGTGTGTTTTAGAGCTTTATCAGTGGATTTAGAAATTGGGTATTTAAATCCTGTTATTGTGATTTGAAATAAGAGTGTGAGCATATGGATTAGTAATGATAATTTAATAAATCTGAGTGAGATCGATCATATAAAGAGGATTATATATAAAGGTTAATTGTTTCATGAGAAAGATTGAATTTGAACTTTCGATTATGATATTAATCCGACATACAGCTCTGCACATAGATTATTAATATCGACATGGAAATTGTTAAATTATATTTCTGTCTGAATGAACGGTTATTTTATATGAATCTGTATTTTGATTGTCTGTAAGAGAGAGCGCCCAGTGAACACGAAGTCATGAGCTTCAAGAAGGGTTTGAATTTTAAATGCTGTATTTCCAATAGATCATTGAAAAACATTGAGGAATCGATTCAAATCTCAATGAATCTACGCAAGCATTAAGTTCAATAGCGAAATAATGAATGAATCAAAGGTTAAACCTCTGTTTTCTCGAGTGATGGAATTAAAAGTAATTGTTTTATTGTGAATGGCAATGTCCAGCACGAAATTGAGTCTGCATTCTTTGCGTAGAGGTGAATTTGTGAGTTCTATTGATTTATGTAATCTTGAATGGTTGGCATGTATGAAAGGGCATAGAGTGCAAGAAGATGTTTGTTTTCTATTTAAAAACTGTTCTATAGTAATTTGACATCTGAAATCGCTTGGCAAGATTGTGGAACAATCAGCGCTGGAGAACTGCAGGAACATAAGTCCGGGCAATTCTTTGAAATGCAGCGTTGAGGAAATTGTGACGTTGTGAAGAAAGAGCAATAATCATAAAGGGTTTCATTCATGAATTGTCTTTGCAAAACAGAAATCGAGTGCAGAATACAAGTTTATAATGAAAGAGTAACGTGGCTTTAAAACCCAGTTTGACTATCCATCGATTGAAGGTTCCTTGCGTATTTATATTGCGTGGAGAAGATTAGTATAGAAATGTGATAATGCAGGGTAAAGGCGAAACAATGGTTATTGAAACAAACCAGAAGAACCGGCATTGAAACAAACCAGTTTGAATCCGATGCAGATGTTGAAGCACCAGACGTGAACAAATTAACGCAGGTAGGCACAGCATTTAATTGGCAATTGTTTTGATGTGTTGAGTTTTGTATTATACTTTGAATTGAGAGCATTGTGTTAATATTGGTGAATCTGATCAGATGTTGAAAGCGCAGTTCCTGAACGGTAAGTAAGAAATGCATGGCTGTTGATTGGGTTTTTATCAAACCGATTCAGGTGTTTAATAACAGAATCGATGTCCTTGGTGAATAGTGGCGCAGTAATGGAATCTTAAAACAATTATTGAAACCCTGAACAGATGTGAAATGAGTGCATTCATTTATTGAGTACAAGAACTAGATTGAAAAGGGGTCAAATTGAGTTGATAATATGGAATTCACTGGTTCTATAATTATTGGTTAAAATTTAATGAAGCTTTTACATGAATGATTTGGAATTGGCAATTGGGGGTTTTTCAAGATTGGGACTTATGAAATGGTTATTGATCCCAATGAAATGATTTTATTATACAATGGTTTTAAACCATATGTTTGGAAAAGCTTCTTCTTATTAGTTGAGATTTCCAGTGGGTGAAAATTGTCTTAAATTGGAGGTTTTGATTGGGCATTTACTGAGATGTATTTTGTCGTGTACAGTCTCATGGATATCCTTGGTATTGCAGGCTAGCCCTGCATCAATTTTTGGTATCAGAGCTTGGCTCTGTTGAAATTGAAAAGGTGTTTGTTTTTCTGAATGAGGACAGAAGGTTTTGTTGAAAACTAAAGTGTGTTTCTTTGAATGTATGATGAATGATTGAAAGGAAGATCAGAGTTTTAAATTTGATATGCAAGCTACACAAATGCAATGAATAGGATGGCAGAAGTGAATGGAGAAAAAGATCATGCAAGATCTTAAAGGTGAGATGATTTTCTGATTTGAAATTTATGATTGAAGTTTATGGTTGCAGACAAGAGGATGGCAGTGAACCTGACATTCAGCTAAAGGCTGGATAGAGAGGACAATTGCAGTGTCCTGAAGAAGAAGGTGAGTTGAAGAGATAGCCTAGAGAGAGAGCAAAGCAGAATGCTCAAGAGGTTCCAGAGGCAGTGAACCAGTACTTACCAAAAGACTGAGTGAGGAGAGCTTGGTGAGGTAAGGGGCAGCAGGAGAGATTGTTGTCGTAGAGGCTAGTGAAACTCATGATGAGTGAGAAACTCATGGAGAAGATGATCATGGAGGATCAGAGAAGAGGTTCAAAGGAATGCCACAGAGGTAAGACAATTGATGAATTCATAGAAAGAGAGATTGCAGTAATGAAGGTACAATTGCAGGTACTAGAAGAATGGCTGCAAGAGCAGGAAACCCAGAAAGGAGAATGGATCTTTCCACTGAAGGGAAAGAGAGTGATTTGGCAACCATTGCAGATGAAGTTGAGGCAAAGTGTGATTGCCTTATTGAAGAAAGGACTTAGAGTTCTTGAGCCAGAGATGGAATTTGAAGATTCCACATGCAGATCTATTCAAAGGGAAGTACTTGAGGAAGCAACCAAGACTGAAAAGTCTTGTGGTTTTAAAACTAATGAGTTGTGTATGTTTGCAGGTACAGTATAGGGAGATGAGCAAGCTTTAGAGTTTGTTCAAGAAGAATTGAAAACTATTCAGATCGATGCTGAGATAGCAAGATCTCAGGAGGAAATGAAGACAGAGGAAGCAGAAAATGATAAGTACTCTGAAAAATAAAGCAGTGATGCCTTTGTTGTTACAGTACAAGAGAAAATTCTTGTGGATGCTAAAGAAGAGAATCAGTCTGAAGCGCAGATAGGGAAAGTGACAGTTGATACTGTTGAACATTTTGATATGCAAACTAAAATTTTATGTATGAATGCAGGTGATGATGATATGCTTCAGCAATGCTACAGAGAAATTTCATTGTTAGAATACTTGTTGATAAATTTAGAGTATGACAGAGAGGTTGCAGCAGACGAAAGATTTCAGTATAGTGAATGAGAGCAGAAAGACATCTTGGAGACAGATGGTGTAAAGGAGAGACTAGCTGATAGTCACATGGTGAATGAAAATCAACATACTGATGTGCTGATAGAGGAATTGGAAAGGAAATTAGAGCATCATACTGGAGTGTTGCCAGAGAAAGTTGAGGAGAAAGCCAGTGAAGATTTTCTGAGTCCTGAAGAAGACTTGGAGTTGCGGATGACTGAATCAACAAGTGAGACCATTGGGTCTTGTGATTTTGATGCTGACAACTTGATTGTGTTTACAGGTGATACAGAAGACAATCCATTACTTGGAATTGTCTCAGAAGAAGAAGAACTGTTGCAGGTAGAAGAGGAGACAATCATGTCTCATATGCAGAGGCTTGTTACCGTGGGTGACAAGAAAGAGTTGGCTTGTCTGTATAGCCAAGATAAGACTGGTGGACAAAATTTTGGAGCTGTTACAGTGATAGAGAATGAGGCTACAGTATTTTCAATACTTTATTTGATTTCCAGAATCAATCAAGATGATGATGGACAATTACTGAAGATTTTCGAAGGGGAATATGAAGGTTATGCTGAAACTAATTTGCAGCATGTTGATAAAATGCTTGAGGAGAAAGGGCTGAAATGTTTGCTGGAGACATTTGAACCAAAGAAAGAAGTTGCAGATGAAATTGCAGGTAATGAGAAAAAGAATGTTGCAGAGGGAAAGGAAGTTTGGGAGGCAGCAACATCCATAGTGACAGCTAGGGCAACATGTGGGGTAACATCTGTAGGAGTAAACCCAATGTTAGCAACATTTATGGTGGCAGCTGAAGTAACATCTATGGGGGCACTGAAGCCTTATGTTTTTTATCCTAACAATTGTTTTGTGAGTACAAGTTTTATTGAAGATGCTAGAGAAAGTCTATTAGACAGAGAAATTGAACTGATGAGGCGGATGATGATAAAAGAACCCCGGAAGAGGCCAGCAGCAGTAAAACAAAAGAGAAGCAGCAAAAGGAAGACAACAGAAGATTGCGAGAGCACAGACAATGGAGCAATGCAGCATAAAGTATGGAGACCTAGAGAAGAACATCAGAAAGAAGCAGCGATAAGTGGCAAGTTGCAGCACAAGATATGGGATCCATGCATACATAGATCCGAACACATGATCAGGTGATCATGATTATTTTAACGTTGGGAGTCTGATGCAGGAGCATGAAGGGAATTTTTCATTTGTAAATATGTTAGAAAAGGGGGTGTGACAATTTTTAATATTTTATTAATTAATTTGTTATTTTTAATAAAATAGGAGATAATTATGAAAAGTGGGGATTATGTAAATATTCTTTTAATAAATAAAAGGATATGAGAGAAATAGTTTAGGAGCAAAATTTGGGATTAGGATTTTTATGTATGGGATTAGTTGAGGATTAGGTGGAGAGATATTTTGAGTGAATTAAATGCATTATTTGTGTATAAATAACAGTGGTTTTTGTGAAGAAAAACACACTTGAATAGGAGAGTGATTGAGAGCAGGTTTTGGACAGCCAAGGCTGTAAGCCTCTGGGCAAATGGTAAGGGCCTAAATGCTGAATATCTGGCCAGGAAGAAAAGTTTGTAATTATTTTGTTTATTAATATGATAAGTGTGTGTTTTAGAGCTTTATCAGCGGATTTAGAAATTGGGTATTTAAATCCTGTTATTGTGATTTGAAATAAGAGTGTGAGCATATGGATTATTAATGATAATTCAATAAATCTGAGTGAGATCGATCATATAGAGAGGATTATATATAAAGGTTGATTGTTTCATGAGAAAGATTGAATTTGAACTTTCAATTCTGATATTAATCTGGCATACAGCTCTGCACATAGATTATTAATATCGGCATGGCAATTGTTAAATTATATTTCTGTCTAAATGAATGGTTATTTTATATCAATCTATAGTTTGATTGTCTGCAAGAGAGAGCACCCAGTGAACACGAAGTCATGAGCTTCAAGAAGGGTTCGGATTTTAAAAGCTGTATTTCCAATAGATCATTGAAAAACGTTGAGGAATCGATTCAAATCTCAATGAATCTACCCAAGCATTAAGTTCAATAGCGAAATAATGAATCAATCAAAGGTTAAACCTCTGTTTTCTGGAGTGATGGAATTGAAAGTAATTGTTTTATTGTGAATGGCAATGTCCAACACAAAATTGAGTCTGCATTCTTTGCGTAGAGGTGAATTTTTGAGTTCTATTGATTTATGTAATCTTGAATGGTTGGCATGTATGAAAGGGCACAGAGTCCAAGAAGATGTTTTTTTTCTATTTAAAAACTGTTCTACAGTAATTTGACATCTGAAATCGCTTGGCAGGATCGTGGAACAATCAGCGCTAGAGAATTGCAGGAACATAAGTCTGGGCAATTCGTTGAAATGCAGCGTTGAGGAAATTGTGACGTTGTGAAGAAAGAGCAATAATCATAAAGGGTTTCATTCATGAATTGTCTTTGCAGAACAGAAATAGAGTGCAGAATACAAGTTTATAACGAAAGAGTAACGTGGCTTTAAAACCCAGTTTGACTATCCATCGATTGAAGGTTCTTTGCGTATTTATATTGCGTGGAGAAGATTAGTACAGAAATGTGATAATGCAGGGTAAAGGCGGAACGATGGTTATTGAAACAAACCAGAAGCACCGGCATTGAAACAAACTTGTTCGAATCCAATGTAGATGTTGAAGCGCCAAACGTGAACAAATTAACGCAGGTAGGCACAACATTTAATTGGAAATTGTATTGATGCGTTGAGTTTTGATATAGACTTTGAATTTTAAGAGAGCGCTGGTATTTTTCAAATTAAAGCCGTATGAAGTCTCATAGGCATTAAATCAAACAAGAATGAAACATTTGAATTGGAACCTTCATATGAGCGTGGTTTGACTGTATAAATGAGGGATTGGTGCTATTTAAAGTGCATAAGAGTTATTGGGATTGTTTGGTTATGGGACATTGGAATGTAAAAGATTTAATATGTGTTGCCAAAGTTCGACCTTTAAGTTATATATTGAAGGGCCCATTGAGTAAGGACAAGTCCAAGTCTTTCATTGATTAAAATAATGTCAAATTGAATATTACAACATGGGCACATTGTTTCATTGAATTTTGGTCATATATGAATGATTTTATTGGGTTGGTGAGCATTTGAATGATTTGAGTCATTGGGTTTGATTGAAGGTTTCAAAAGTTATGAATTTGCCTGAAGATGAGTAGATATTGGAATTGATATAATTCCATATATGATGGCATTTAATGAAAGTATGAAATCAATGGTGAATGATTTTGAACCAAATGTTGAGAAGCTTCCGAAATTGGGAAATGTATGAAATTGCCAGATGGGAATCTTAATTGGGCAGTGATTGCAATGCATGTTTAAAGGCATGGAAGGAAAGATTATGGGTTTTGCAGGCTAGCCCTGCATCAGAATGACTCAAATCTATTTCAAATTCTGAGTCAAAAGATGTAAAAATCTGGTTCTAAACAGCTTAAAATCTGAACCAGATAGCAAAGGAAAGACAGCTCAAGTAAGATTCAAAACAGAGCTGTAAAAAGGTGAAGGAAATACTTTGAAATTTCAGATCTCAAGCCTTCCATTTTTTTTTTTAATTTTGTGCAAAATAATGTCTATATGCAGCTTGTTTTTATGCCATATACCAGCATCGAGTTAGACTGTTCAATCCTGACTTGATTTCTTTTTAAATTTCTGTCGTAGAATTTAGAGAATAAAGTCTCTTGGACAGTTTAATCCCGAAAGATGGTAGATTAGGTAGAGAATCATATGGGATTAACTGTTCAATCTGAGTCCATGGAGAAATAAGGAGTAGAAATAGATTAGATTTCCTACTTTCAAAAGAATAAAATGTTGTAAAATATTTTTCCAATCCAAGTGCACTCTAAAGAAGAAAAAAAGTTAGATCAGTAGGATTGGGTAGGTAGATAGCTTGTTGATGAAAGATCCATTGTTTTTATGGCTGCTAATATGTTTTTAAAGAAAAAGAATATCATATAAGGAAAGAAAGGCAGCCCAATGGATGAGGTACTGATCAGCCCCCCAGAGAAAGCAAGTCTGAAGTTCTTGATGCCTTCAAGAAGGCACCATCCCCAAGTGGAGCCACTGTTAGCCAGCTATAAAAAAATTTATATCAAATGCTGGCTAAAAAAAATTGAAGTCTTCAAGGAACAAATTTTACTGCTTAAACGTGTTACCTCCTGAAGAATCTTGAAGGCCTCACGCCTCTGTCCAAATCTTCACTGTTTTGCTCATTTTACACTCAGAAATCTTGTTGATTTCCAAGACAAAATACTGCTGCAAACTCCTTTTTCCCCTTCCTTTCCTCTTTCTAAATTAACCTCATTTTTACCCCTTCACCCCCATGAAATCTTTCATTTTCATACTTTCCCCTTTCCCCCCATCGAAACCCCCTTTGATAAGGTTTAAGACTCCTTCTTTGCCTTATCGAAACCCTCAAAAGTCTTGAAAAACATTGAAAACTTCATAAAAATACATATTCTTGTGTAAAGGTTTAAGCCCCTTGGGCTAAGTCCTTAACCATTTCCATTCCATATTCCCTGGCACTAGAACCATGCACTAAGCCTTTATGCGCTTATAGCATTGGAGGAATCACAGCGCGCAAGTCTTCCCCCTTTATTGAAATCTCTGATGTTGATTAGCCCCGTGCATAACCCCTTGGGTCATATTATCTTCCATACATCCATGGCCCCGTAGATGGGCGCCGAGCCGTATTGCAAATATATTTTCCACCCCCAAAGCTTAAACCTTTGTTATATTAAATTTTTGGGTTTTAAATATTTTCGGTCATTAACTATTCAAAACCGAGCAGGTTGATCGCACCGCTTTCGAGAGGAAAGCAGTTTTCCCCGATCGGCAACGACCAACGCTGCTGGCCGACATGTGGCCTCGGGCGGTGTGGCCATACCATTTTCCCCGGGCATTAAAATTTAGATATCGGCTCGGCGCGATATTGATGTGTGCAGTCCGATCTGAGGCCAGCTCATCGGATGATGATCGCGCTCTGAAGAGGCCCGTAAGATAAACGTGGTATGATGCGGTTATTTAAAGACATCTCCGTCATCGATCTGATCTGCATATCGACGGCCCACACTCCATTTCCCTGGTCCCCTCGTCCACATCGGCAGTCAACGGTCCCACAAGAGCTGGTGGTCCCCAGCACCACTTCCGCATCCACTCGGAAAAAAAAAAAATGATTAGAACAGATCTCCATGGTTCCCTCGTACAGTCACCGAATGTGGACCCAGGAACATTATACAGTGTGGTTTAATTAAATTTTTTGAAGTCTGAGGCATCTTTCTAAGGTTTTGTGGTAGCCGATCTCCACTGTTGATCGCGTGGGCCAATCTCATCCGACGGCCCACGTTCGTCTCGAGCTCCCCACTCATTTTTCAACCATTTTTCACTGAAACAAAGGTTTTAAACCTTTTTCTCCACTTTTTATTTTATTTTTTCGAATAATGTGACCCCTTCACGTTATTTATTCACCTCCACTCCCGACCGTCGATCTCTGCGCGATCGACGGCTCTGATTTAAATTCTTCTTCCTCCTCTCATTTTACCTCCTCTAATCAATCTCGGTCGTTGGATGATGCCATCCAATGGCCATGCTCTCTCCATGCACCTTCTGAAGCAGTAAACCTATATATGCAAGATTTTATAATGTTGTTCATATTTTGCAGGGCTTAAATGATTTTTCCGCTATACTGAAGAAAATTCAAAGGCTGAGGGTGACGATCCTCCCGCCTTCGATTCATCAAAGGGAATCATTCGTAGGATTCAACTACATGTTTCATCAATGTTTCATGAGGCATTGATGCCACACGACCCCTGCACAGCCCTACACACCAACAAACACAGTGAATCAGGCACAAATCAAAGAGTATCAGTGTCGAAGACAAAAATATACTAGAACAAAAGATTGAAGACAGATCTATGGGGATTACCTCTAATATGGTTTATCAAAAGCTTAATCCCCAATTAAAACACAGTTAAAAGAAAAATCATAAAGGTTCATCTGAAAAAAAAGTCTCCACCGCCACAGCTGAGGCAAATAGATTCCTCCCAGCTACCACAGTGCCACCTGTGCCTCAAATCATTCATATCAGAGGCTGAAGTTATTGATCAGGATTAGATATTTTTCTCAAGCGCAGCCACAGAGTAAATTCTGCAAACAAACTTAATGACAAAATACCAGCAGAGTTATTTTGACACCACACAGAGCCTCAAAAGTCAGTAAGAGCTCCCACCGAGCTTAAATCTTAATGTAAATCATTTAATACAGAGGACACCTATGTAATTTCCTTCATCGAGCCCACCAAGGGCCGAGGAGCCATTAAGTCTATGTTAATTATCTTTGGAGATCTTTTATCAGATCTCACCTCCTCATTTTTTCTATAAATACTACTGGAGAAGACGAGAGAGGGGTTGGTTGATTTAGTTTCTAAACTTTGAAATGTAATTGAGCTTGAGACTTCTACCTATAAATAGTGTTCACTAGCTCTTTTAGCTCTTCTTGTGATAGATAAGTTAGTCTGGGAAGTGTAGATGATTGCTAAACTAAAGCATTGGACTTAAAGCTGTAACTGGTTTGGAGCATCAATACAAGCTGATTTATGGGATCATGGTCTATGTTGACGGTGATGTTTTTCTCATTGTGAATTGTTGTTTTATTTCTATTTTCACTGTGTTCGTCTTCTCTTATAAATAACAGCATGCATAGAGTTAGGACCTACTGTATACCATTACCCTTCTCTGACTGAAAATCTTTATCTGAATGTTTTCTTCCAATCTGTGTTATTTGGGAATGATTTAATTCAGTTTAAGCATAGGAATGCTGGCGTTCCCTCGTCTTATTGTCTTAGCTGAATATTATTCTTAAATTTTATGTTCAGTATTATTTAAGTAGAGATGAACTAAGGAAGATATGGTGTGCCCTCGTCCTAGTTTTATCTCCAAAGACTGTCTGAATGTTTCCCTTGGAATGTGTTGAAAGCTGGCAAGTTTAGAAGTACTTACCAGATCTTAGACCATTCTTTGTTATCATTTGTGTTTCCCCTGTTTTTTAAATGTTTTCTATTGAAAGTGTATCAAAGGCTGGCTAGTCTAAAAGTACTTACTAGATCCTAGTTTACTTTCATGTCTTTCTTAAGTGTATGTCAAAAGCTGGCTAGTTTAAAAGTACTTACCAGATCTTAGGCTGCTCTCTGTTCTTCATCTGTTTAATTCCCCTTCTTGTTGTATCATTTCATTCCATAAATAAAAACTTTAAAGAGATCCTTAGACATAGATGACTTGCCCCATGGACCACTCTTGCCTCTTGCTGCTTCAATTAAACCCTATTATGACTCCATAGCCCAGTGGACTAAAACCTGCAGTTATCTATCTTCCTGGCCGAAGATTGTTCTATTTACTTGCAACTTCACACCTTTGAAACTCTTTGCATTTAGAACTTTCCACCTTAAACAGTAATCATGTTCAACCATCCAAAAACAAAAAAAACCCATGACCTTCATAACTAGCCTAATATCATTACCCAAAACTTCAAAGACAAATCAATCTTTGCACTTATTGGAGAGATCCCTCTCCGGATTCAGGAGGGCTAGATCCTAGAATCCCAAAGTGGTTGAAACGATGTTCTCCCTGCAATCAGACTTTTGCCAATATTGTTGATACAGGGAGCTAACATTTCTGGCGACTCCACTGGGGAAACTTTCTGAGCAATTTTCATTTTAAGGTAATCATAGGTTATCAAAAATTTTGGTTCAAAGAAAATTTGCTATGTTAACCAGCTGAGCCACCAGCAACTAAAATTTTTGGTGACTCCGTTGGGGATGTTGAGTGTTTTTGGTCTAGGTACCTTTAAAGACCTCAGAAAACCCTTGATTCAAGAAAATTGTGTAGTGAGTAAAAAACAACCTTTTCAAGCACTACCAAGCAATGGTAATCATGATGAAACTGGTTTGAATCAGTGACAAACTAGGCAAACCCTAGGATTCTCATAAGGTTTTATCTAACCTTGAAAAATCGGCTAGCTTAGCCATAAGAGTAGACTGTCTTTGTCTCATAACCATAGCTAAGTTTTGAAACAGAGTTAGGACATTCTTAGAAACCACATAACTAAAAAATAACTCAAAAAGAAACCAAAAAATATTTCAGATTGGAATTTAATAAACATGGTGGTGGACCATAAAACCTTTTACCTCTGAAAAAGAGCTAAAAATTTCCACTTGGCGACTCCACAATCCGAACAAACCTTACAAATCCACTAGGAAGAACACTTATCATCATAATATCGTTCAAACTCAGTTAGAGGACTATAGGATTAAAGTTTGTATAAACAGATTAGTTGACCTTTTAAAGACTGTCATACCTAGTTGAACTTTTCTTGTTTATTTGGGTCTAAAAAACACAGCATAGTGGCTCCTAGAAAGATTCACACTAGAGCCTATCCTAGCCCTGATCCACCTAAGATAGTTGAAAACCCAGAAAGTATTTTTAGGAAGTCTCCTAGGATTAAATTATCAACTATTTTCAGATCACCCTTGAGAGCTAATTCAGTTCCTGAAAATCTTCCAGCTCTACAACAATCACAAGTTGACTTAGTAAATCCCTTTAGAACTAGGTCTCTTGATGATTAAGATCAGTTAGATTCTGAGGCTTCACTTTCATCTCCTGAAACAAGTGAACATCCTGGTAGCAGAGAAACAAAACCTCATGATTTACATTTCCTTCACAACCTAGGTGTCTCTCATCAAAGATCAGCTCAGCAATCTACTTCTGGTCCATCCACTTCTGCTCACCCTACATCCACTGTTCAAACCACTCCATTCCAGCCCACTTTTTCTTTTGTTAATCCTCCTCTTGTGAATCCACCCCCACCACATATCATGGAAGCATGGTATGCTCCCTTAGTCCTTCTTGTACCATTAGTCAATATTCCACAGGACTATCAGTCCAAAATTCCATTATATGATGCTAGTAATGCTACAACTACATCACAACATGTGGATAAGATGAATGACTACTTTGAAAAAAATGAAATTGATGATGATTCTGTCAAGCTTAGATTATTTGCTCAAAGTCTAGGGGGAGAAGTAAGAAAATGGTTTAAAGGCTTAAACCCCCATAGTATCAATGATCTCCAAGCCTTCCATAAAATATTATTAAACAAATGGGAAGTAAAGAAGAATCCTCTCCAAGTCCTTTCTGATTACAAGAACCTCCATAGAAACACTGGGGAAAGTGTGCAAGCTTATTGCACTAGATTTAATAGTGTGTATGATTCCCTTTCCACAGATCTAAAACCTCTGCAAGGCTCAGCTTTAAACAAGTTTCCTTAAGGGTTTAACCCTGAGATGGCCTATCAGCTGAGAGAGGGAGATCCTGCAACTCTTGAAGAGATGCAAAAAGGAGCTCTTGCTGTGGAAGTCAACTTGATAGAGAAGAGAGCAAGAATGAAAAATGAGAAGAGAGTGTCTTTTAGAGAGGAAAACACACCTTCTACTTCCAACTCAAAGATGGAGAGAATGATGGAGGAGATGATGAAGAAAATGAGCATCCTTGAAAGAGCACAAGCTAGTCAAAGCGAAACTGCTCCTCAAAACAGAAAACAGAACCAGAATCAGAATTTTAGAACGAACCAACCTCCAAACAGACCTAGGGAAGATGACCAACAGATCACTCCTCCCTTTCATCAAAACTATGTAAGTGAGGTTGAGGAAACATATGAGATAATAGAGGAAGATGACATCAACATGCTGGGGGTAGATAATGATGACTTTGATATTCATTATGATAGAAAACAAGGTTTATACACACCTTATGATGACAAAAGAGATTAGATGAAAGTTATTATCAAGACATGGAAAATGTCATCATAGAATCTCAACGAGAATATGACCTTAGAAGCAAAACCAGTCAACAAATCCTCGACAACAAAACCTCTGAAAAATCTTCACAAAACAGCACTGCAACCAAGCCTAAAATGGTCAAACAAAAGGACAAAATAGTAGCTGGGAATTCTGATAAGGGTAAAGAGAAAGGCACTCAAAACAATGAAAAACAGAGTGCATACCTTAGTAGTACTAACACTTTAGCTAGTACTCTTGTTAAAACCATTTTGTCAAATGTAAATAGGACAAATCAGCAAGCTGATGTTGCTGATAGAGTGACAGCTAATAAGGCTAAGACCAGCACTTTAAAGAGTCAAATTCCTTTCAACCTGGAGCAGGAAATTTCAAAGATCAAAATCTCTGTTCCCTTGACTGAGTTAGCTGCCCAGCATGTGTATAGGACCCAAATATTTAAGGCTTTTAACATAGAGGACTATAATGACACATTCAATCTTACTGATGACCAGCTGGAGCTTATTTTTGGTCCTAAGATTGAAGGTAGATATAAAGAGGGACCTGTTCCTCCCTTTTATGTAAGTTTAAATGTTCATGACAAAATTTTACATAACGCTATGATGACTCAGGAGCTTCTCATAATTTAATTCCCAAAGCCATAATGGAGAGCCTAGGTCTAGAAATCACCAGACCTTACAAATATATTTACTCCTTTGACTCAAGAAGAGTAAAATGTTTAGGATTAATCAAAGACCTCTGCGTTATTCTAGCCAAATGCTTAGTAATGGATATTGTTGTGGCTGTTGTGCCCCCAAAGTATGGAATGCTATTATCAAGATCTTGAGGGGCTAAGTTACAAGGGACTATGAAAATGGACATGACATATGCGACTATCCCTATTTTCAATCAGACTAGAAGATTTTACAGGGAGTCCCATATGCAATACACAGTTACAAGTCAAGACCGACCACAAAAATCTACTCTATATTCTATAGACAAAAGCCTAGATTCATTTATCCTTTTCAATGATGAAACTTTTAGTGAACAAGTGACCTTCTCTAATTTAATGACAGATAGAAAAGAGGAATAAGATAACGTAGCAGTATCAGAACAGTTTGCTAAACCTGTAAAATCTAGCAAACAAAACACAGGTCTTGAGCTACAAGTCATCTATCCATTGCTCTTAAACCTTGACAGTCAAGAAAAAAATCCTCAACCCAATGAAAAACCTGAGGAGTTGAAACAAATACAACTAAGTGCTGAGATTCCACAACAACCCGTAAGCACTTTAGTTGAAGAGGACAAACACCAAATAGACAAAATCGAAAATAACCCTCTATGGAGTATGTACTTTGACGGGTCATGCACTAGAACTAACGTTGGTGCAGGTGTCTGGATCTGCAACACTGAAAAATATCACATAGAAAGCATTTCCTGCAAATTAAACTTTCAGTGTTCTAACAACATAACGGAATATGAATCCTTGCTTTTAGGCTTACATCTATTGAAAAATTTAGGAGCCAAAAGAATCAATGTGTATGGGGATTCAAAGTTAGTGATTCGGCAAGTCAATGGGGAGTATAACGCGAATCATCCCAGACTTAGGGCCTACCGAAACGATGTCATGGACCTTTTAACAACGTTTGAGAAATTCAAACTAATTTTTGTCCCAAGAAAAATAAATATTGCGGCCCACAATTTAGCCTTTACAGCTAGAACATGCTTAACGCCATATAACACCAAAGATTGCACAACTCAGCTAAAATTTAGACCAGTCGTGCCTGATAATGAAAATTATTGGCAGGTGTTTGATGGAGACAAACAAATAGAAGACTTCATGCAATTCAGAAATGAATTCGAACTAAACAATTCGGACTCAGATTATGAAACAAACTGCAGTGAAGAAAATTTTATTGGCGAAGAAGAGTCGTCTCCTGAGCTTGTCAATATTAATTTTCTGAATAGAAAACTTAAAAACAAAATAGAATTGAATGCAGAGTTAGAAACAAAGGAGTTAGAAACTCTGCACTCTAAAGATGAAAGGTTGCCAAAGGGTCTAACACCATTAGAAGAGTCGTTTGATTTTAACGATGTGGAAAATAAACCAAAACTAGAACCTGTAGAGACTGAAGTGGAAGAGTACAATATAGGCAGTAAGAAAAAACCGAAAATGATTAAACTGTCTAAAACTTTACCAGCTCACATTAAACTCAAATACATAGAGCTGTTTAAAGAATTTTCTGATGTTTTTGCGTGGAGTTACGAAGATATGAAATCCTATGACACTGAAATAATACAACACAAAATCCCTCTCAAGGAGAATCAAAAACCATTCAAACAGAAACTGTGCAGAATAAACCCTGTTCAGCTACCCCTGGTTGAGAAGGAGATCATGAAAATGTACGATGCTGGTATTATTGTCCCTATTATATATTCTGAGTGGGTGTCTAATCTAGTGTCAGTTAGGAAGAAAACTGGAGAGATCAGGATTTGTATAGACTTTACAAACTTAAACAAAGCTTCATTAAAAGACAACTACCCTTTACCTAAGATGAATCATATTTTACAAAGAGTGGTAGGGTCTAGAAGAATTTCTCTGCTGGATGGCCACTCAGGGTACAATTAGATCTTAGTTCACCCTGCTGATCAATTAAAGATAGCCTTTACTACACCATGGGGCACTTTCATGTATGTCAAAATGCCCTTTGGTCTAATGAATGCTGGAGAAA
The DNA here is from genome assembly GCA_034641835.2 of Pinus albicaulis. Classification (NCBI taxonomy): domain Eukaryota; kingdom Viridiplantae; phylum Streptophyta; class Pinopsida; order Pinales; family Pinaceae; genus Pinus; species Pinus albicaulis. The sequence continues at coordinate 480,570,000 of CM076569.1, read as the reverse complement.
CTTTTCAGAGAGCCATGGACATAGCATTCTCGGAAGAGTTGAGCTACTTCATCATTATATACCTTGATGATGTCACTGTGTTTTCAAAGATAGATGAAGAGCATTTAAAACATTTGAGAAAAATTTTCGAGAAATGCAGAAAGTTTGGGATATCTTTAAACCCTAGGAAAACACTATTTGGGCTCCAAGAAGGTAAAATTCTTGGGCACATCATTTTAGAAGAGGGTATTAAGATAGATCCCAAGAGGATTGAGGCCATATTGCAAATCTCTCATCCTCGCAACATCAAGGAGTTGCAATCTTTCATTGGAAAGATTAACTTTTTGAGAAGGTTCGTCCCCAACTTGGCTGAGCTTCTTAGAAATATCACAAACATGTTGAAGAAGGAGCAAGGGGTAAAATGGACCTTGGAAGCAAAGGAGTCCTTTGAGTTGGTGAAACAAGCGTTAACCAAAACACCGGTTCTAGTAAGTCCTGATTTTTCAAAGGATTTTTATATTTTTTCCTTTGCATCAAAACATACCATAGCTGTTGTCCTTTTACAGAAAAATCCACAAGGACAAGAGCATCCTATTGCATTCTTTAGTAAGGCATTGAGGGATGCCCCTTTGAAGTATAACATTATGGAGAAGCAAGCTTTTTCTTTGGTTAAAGCTTTGAAATACTTCAAAGTGTACATCCTTCACTCACACATCATTGCCTTTGTCCCAAACTCAGTTGTTAAGGAAATTCTAACACAGGACCCAGATGGTAAGAGAGGTAAGTGGATTTTTTTTATCTTGAATATGATTCAGAGATAAAACCCACTAAACTCATCAAAGGACAAGGTCTGGCTAGATTGATGGTTGAATCCAATTTTGAAGTTCTTTATATTAATATGATTGATGCTTTGGATGACCAAGAAGGACTCTCATCTCCCATTGTTGAAGATCATTTTATGAATTCCTCTTGGTATGCTGATATTGTTTATGTTTTCTTAATTTGAATACACCTCCTGGCTTGACAAAAGAAAAGGCAAGATTTTTAAAATTAAAAGCTGTAAACTATTGCATTATAGATAGATGTCTTTAGTGGAAAAATGCAAGTGGTGTATTGCTTAAATGTTTTCCTAAGTTTGATGCAGAGAAGGTTAAGCACCAGTTCCATGAAGGAGAGTGTGGAGGTCATTTGTACTGGAAGACAACAACCAAAAACATTTTGAGGGCTGGTTTCTATTGGCCTACTCTTTTCCATGATGTACACAAGAGAATCATAGCCTGTCATAAATGTCAACTTTTTGAAGGAAAAAGAAAACTGCTACCCCTACCTCTTCATCCAATCACTGTTGAAGCTCCTTTTCAACAGTGGGGACTTGACTTCATAGGAGAAATCCATCCACCATATTTTGCCCAGCATAGATGGATTCTCACTACCACAAACTATTTCACTAAGTGGATAGAAGCCATACCTTATAGGCAGGCCAATGATTCTGTTATTATAAAATTCATGGAGACTAACATTCTCTCCAGATTTGGCTGTCCTACCAAGATCATCACTGATAATGCAGCAGCATTTGGATCAAAGAAGATGGTTGAATTCTGTCACAGGTATCAGATAACATTGGGGCATTCCACGGCCTATTACCCTCAAGGTAATGGACTTGCAGAATCCTCAAACAAGAGTTTAGTGAACATAATCAAGAAACTATTTGAGAAAAATAGAAAGTCTTGGCACACAAAGTTAGTTCATGCACTTTGGGCTGACGGATTGACTTTGAAGAAATCTATTGGCATGTCACCTTTCCAACTTTTGTATGGTACTGATGCAATTTTTCCAAACAGCCTTGGTGTACCAGTTATGAAGTTGATTCAAGAGTTGCAAACCGAAGATAATGACATGATCAGAAGAATAAATAATACCATTCATCTTCAGCAAACCAGAGAGGAAGTTTATAACAAATAATTACAGAAGCAGGACAGCATTAAAAATATTTTTGACAGAAGAACAAAGGCCAGCAATTTCAAGATTGGGGACAAAGTTTTGAAGTGGGACTTAAGGAGGGAAGACAAGGGCAAGCACGGAAAATTTGACAACTTATGGCTTGGCCCTTACTCTATTCATTCAGCTACTGGTAACAATGCATTTTTCTTGCAGGAGTTGAATGGAGCAGAATTTTTTGGGGGTCCTGTCAATGGCAGGATGCTTAAGCATTACTTCTCTTGACCCATGTTGTGTTCCGAAAGCCTTTTTATATTTTTTCTCATTATAAATACTCCACTCATCATTGTATTCAAAGTTATAAAAATAAAAAATGCAAAAACAAAGAAAAGAAAGAAAAGAGGGCAGATTGTTAAAACAAGAAAGGTATAGCCCGATACCAAAAAGAGAAACAAATCTGAAAGTGTGCAAGCTCAAATGCCACTCCTAAAGAACACACTTCTAGTTAGTCAAATAGCTTAATCTTGACTAATTAGCTTTAATTCTTCTGCTAATAGGATAGTGAATTCGATTTGCCAAATTGTTTAATCTTGGCTTATCAGTAGATAGTTTAAGATAGAAATTAAAGGTTCAAACATGCTCAAAATCTGAACCTAAATTTTCAAAGAGAGAATGAATCAAATCCGTTTCAAATTCTGAGTCAAAAGATGTAAAAATATGGTTCTAAACAGCTTAAAATCTGAACCAGTTAGCAAGGGAAAGACAGCTCAAGTAAGAGTCAAAACAGAGCTGTAAAAAGGTGAAGGAAATACTTTGAAATTTTAGATCTCAAGCCTTCCATTTTTGTTTTAAATTTTGCGCAAAATAATTTCTATGTGCAGCTTGTTTTTATGCCATAGACCAGGATCAAGTTAGACTGTTCAATCCTGACTTGATTTCTTTTTAAATTTCTGTCGTAGAATTTAGAGAATAAAGTCTATTGGATAGTTTAATCCCGACAGATGGTAGATTAGGTAGAGAATCATATGGGCTCAACTGTTCAATCTGAGTCCATGGAGAAATAAGGAGTAGAAATAGATTGGATTTCCTGCTTTCAAAAGAATAAAATGGTGTAAAAGAGTTTGTCAATCCAAGTGCACTCTAAAGAAGAAAAAATGTTACATCAATAGGATTGGGTAGGTAGATAGCTTGTTGATGAAAGATCCATTTTTTTTATGGCTGCTAATATGTTTTCAGAGAAAAATAATATCATACAAGGAAAGAAAGTTAGCCCAATGGATGAGGCACTGATCAGCCCCCCAGAGAAAGCAAGTCTGAAGTTCTTGATGCCTTCAAGAGGGCACCATCCCCAATTGGAGCCACTGTTAGCCAGCTATAAAATTTGTTATATCAAATGCTGGCTAAAACATTTTTGAAGTCTTCAAGGAACAAATTTTACTACTAAAAAGTGTTACCTCTTGAAGACTCTTGAAGGCCTCATGCCTCTATCCAAATCTTCACTGTTGTGCTCATTTTACACTCAGAAATCCTGCTGATTTCCAAGACAAAATACTGCTGCAAACTCCTTTTTCCCCTTCCTTTCCTCTTTCTAAACTAACCTCATTTTTACCCCTTCATCCCCCATGACATCTTTCATTTTCATATTTTCCCCTTTCCCCCCATCAAAACCCCCTTTGATAAGGTTTAAGACTCCTTCTTTGCATTATCGAAACCCTCAAAACTCTTGAAAAACATTGAAAAATTCATAAAAATACATATTCTTGTGTAAAGTTTTAAGCCCCTTGGGCTAAGTCCTTAACCATTTCCATTCCATGTGCCCTGGCACTGGAACCAGGTGCTAAGCCTTTAAGCGCTTATCGCATCGGAGGAATCACAGCATGCAAGTCTTCCCCCTTTATTGAAATCTCCGATGCCGATTAGCACCGTGCATAACCCCCCGGGTCATATTATCTTCCATACATCCATGGCCCCGTAGACGGGCACCAAGCCGCATTGCAAATATATTTTCTGCCCCCAAAGCTTAAACCTTTGTTATATTAAATTTTTGGGTTTTAAATATTTTCGGTCATTAACTATTCAAAACCGGGAGAGTTGATTGCACCGCTTTTGAGAGGAAAGTGGTTTTCCCCGATCGGCAACGATCAACGCCGCCGGCCGACACGTGGCCTTGGGCGGTGTGGCCATACTATTTTCCCCGGGCATTAAAATTCGAATATCGGCTTGGCGCGATATTGACGTGCGCCGTTCGATCTGAGGCCAGCTCATTGGACGGTGATCGCGCTCTGAAGAGGCCCGTAAGATAAACGTGGTACGGCACAGTTATTTAAAGACATCTCCACCGTCGATCTGATCTTCAGATCGACGGCCCACACTCCATCGCCCCATTCCCCTCGTCCACAGTGGCAGTTAACGGTCCTACAAGAGCCGGTGGTCCCCAAAGCCACGTCCGCGTCCACGCGGCAAAAAAAAAATGATTGGAACGGATCTCCAATGATTCCCTCGCACAGTCATCGAATGCGGACCCGGGAACATTATACAGTGTGGTTTAATTAAAGGTTTTGAAGTCCGGGGCATGTTTCTAAGGTTTTGTGGTACCCGATCTCCACCTTTGATCACGTGGGCCGATCTAATCCGATGGCCCACATTCGTCCCGAGCTCCCCACTCATTTTTCAACCATTTTTCGTCGAAACAAAGGTTTTAAACCTTTTTCTCCGCTTTCTATTTTATTTTTCCGAATAATGTGACCCCTTCACGTTATTTATTCACCTCCACTCCCGACCGTCGATCTCTGCGCAATCGATGGCTTCAATTTAAATTCTTCTTCCGCATCTCTTTTGACCTCCTCTAATCAATCTCGGTCGTTGGATGATGCCATCCAACGGCCATGCTCTCTCCACGCGCCTTCTGAAGTAGTAAACCTATATATGCAGGATTTTATAATGTTGTTCGTATTTTGCAGGGTTTAAATGGTTTTTCTGCTATACTGAAGAAAATTCAAAGGCTGAGGATGATGATCCTCCTGCCTTCGATTCATCAAAGGGAATCATTCGCAGGATTCAACTCCACGTTTCGTTAATGTTTCACGAGGCATTGATGCCACGTGACCCCTGCACAGCCCTGCACACCAACAAACTCAATGAATCAAGCACAAATCAAAGAGTATCAGTGTCGAAGACAAAAATATACCAGAACAGAAGATTGAAGATAGATCTGTGGGGATTACGTCTAAGATGGTTTATCAAAATCCTAATCCCCAATTAAAACACAGTTAAAAGAAAAATCATAAAGGTTCATCAGACAGAAAGTCTCCACCATCACAGCTGACACAAATCAATTCCTCCCAGCTACCACAGTGCCACCTGTGCCTCAAAGCATTCATATCAGAGGCCGAATTTATTGATCAAGATCAGATATTTGTCTCAAGCACAGCCAGAGAGTAAATTCTACAAACAGACTTAATGAAAAAATATCAGCAAAGTTATTTTGACACCACACAGAGCCTCAAAAGTCAGTAAGAGCTCCCACCGAGCTTAAATATTAATGTAAATCATTTAATACAGAGGACACCTATGTAAGTTCCTCCATCGAGCCCCCTAAGGGCCGAGGAACCATTAAGTCCGTGTTAATTATCTTTGGAGATCTTTTATCAGATCTCACCTCCTCATTTTTTCTATAAATACTACTAGAGAAGATGAGAGAGGGGTTGGTTGATTTAGTTGCTGAACTTTGAAATGTAATTGAGCTTGAGACTTCTACCTGTAAATAGTGTTCACTGGCTCTTGTAGCTCTGCTTTTGATAGATAATTTAGTCTGGGAAATGTAGATGATTGCTAAACTAAAGCATTGGACTTAAAGTTGTAACTGGTTTGGAGCATCAATACAAGCTGATTTATGGGAGCCTGGTCTATGTTGACGATGATGTTTTTCTCATTGTGAATTGTTGTTTTATTTCTGATTTCACTGTGTCCGTCTTCTCTTATAAAGAATAGAATGCATAGAGTTAGGACCTACTGTATACCAGTACCCTTCTCTGACTGAAAATATTTATCTGAATGTTTTCTTCCAATCTGTGTTATTTGGGAATGATTTAATTCAATTTAAGCATAGGAATGCTGGCGTTCCCTCATCTTATTGTGTTGGTTGAATATTATTCTTAAATTTTATGTTCAGTATTAGTTAAGTAGAGATGAACTAAGGAAGATATGGTGTGCCCTGGTCCTAGTTCTATCCCCAAAGACTATCTGAATGTTTCCCTTGGAATGTGTTGAAAGCTGGCTAGTTTAGAAGTACTTACCAGATCTTAGACCATTCTTTGTTATCATTTATGTTTCCCCTATTTTTTAAATGTTTTCTATTGAAAGTGTATCAAAGGCTGGCTAGTTTAAAATTACTTACCAGATCCTAGTTTACTTTCATGTCTTTCTTAAGTGTATGTCAAAAGCTGGCTAGTTTTAAAGTACTTACCAGATCTTAGGCTGCTCTTTGTTCTTCATCTGTTTAATTCCCGTTCTTGTTGTATCATTTCATTCCATAAATCAAACTTTAAAGAGATCCTTAGACATAGATGACTTGCCCCATGGACCACTCTTGCCTCTTGCTACTTCAATTAAACCCTATTATGACTCCATAGCCCAATGGACTAAAACTTGCAGTTATCTATCTTCCTAGACAAAGCTTGTTCTATTTACTTGCAACTTCACATCTTTGAAACTCTTTGCATTTAGAAATTTCCACCTCAAACAGTAATCATGCTTAACCATCCAAAAACAAACAAAACCCTTGACCTTCATAA
>CM076569.1:480381522-480563190 GCA_034641835.2 Pinus albicaulis | reverse complement strand
ATATCTGGCCAGGAAGGAAAGTTTGTAAGTATTTTATTTATTAATATGATAAGTGTGTGTTTTAGAGCTTTATCAGTGGATTTAGAAATTGGGTATTTAAATCCTGTTATTGTGATTTGAAATAAGAGTGTGAGCATATGGATTATTAATGATAAGTCAATAAATCTGAGTGAGATCGATCATATAGAGAGGACTATATATAAAGGTTGATTGCTTCATGAGGAAGATTGAATTTGAACTTTCGATTCTGATATTCATCCGGCATACAGCTCTGCACATAGATTATTAATATCGGCATGGCAATTGTTAAATTATATTTCTGTCTAAATGAATGGTTATTTTATATCAATCTATAGTTTGATTGTCTGCAAGAGAGAGCACCCAGTGAACACGAAGTCATGAGCTTCAAGAAGGGTTCGGATTTTAAAAGCTGTATTTCCAATAGATCATTGAAAAACGTTGAGGAATCGATTCAAATCTCAATGAATCTACCCAAGCATTAAGTTCAATAGCGAAATAATGAATCAATCAAAGGTTAAACCTCTGTTTTCTGGAGTGATGGAATTGAAAGTAATTGTTTTATTGTGAATGGCAATGTCCAACACAAAATTGAGTCTGCATTCTTTGCGTAGAGGTGAATTTTTGAGTTCTATTGATTTATGTAATCTTGAATGGTTGGCATGTATGAAAGGGCACAGAGTCCAAGAAGATGTTTTTTTTCTATTTAAAAACTGTTCTACAGTAATTTGACATCTGAAATCGCTTGGCAGGATCGTGGAACAATCAGCGCTAGAGAATTGCAGGAACATAAGTCTGGGCAATTCGTTGAAATGCAGCGTTGAGGAAATTGTGACGTTGTGAAGAAAGAGCAATAATCATAAAGGGTTTCATTCATGAATTGTCTTTGCAGAACAGAAATAGAGTGCAGAATACAAGTTTATAACGAAAGAGTAACGTGGCTTTAAAACCCAGTTTGACTATCCATCGATTGAAGGTTCTTTGCGTATTTATATTGCGTGGAGAAGATTAGTACAGAAATGTGATAATGCAGGGTAAAGGCGGAACGATGGTTATTGAAACAAACCAGAAGCACCGGCATTGAAACAAACCAGTTCAAATCCGATGCAGATGTTGAAGCGCGAGACGTGAACAAATTAACGTAGGTAGGCACAACATTTAATTCACAATTGTTTTGATGCATTGAGTTTTGTATTAGACTTTGAATTGAGAGCGTTGTGTTAATATTGGTGAATTTGATTAGATTTTGAAAGCGTAGTTCGTGAATGGTAAGTAATAAATGCATGGTTGTTGATTGGGTTTTTATCAAACCAATTTAGGTGTTTAATAACAGAATCGATGTCCTTGGTGAATAGTGGCACAGTAATGGAATCTTAAAACAATTATTGAAACCATGAACAGATGTGAAATGAGTGCATTCATTTATTGAGTACAAGAACTAGATTGAAAAGGGGTCGAATTGAGTTGATAATATGGAATTCACTGGTTCTATAATTATTGGTTAAAATTTAATGAAGCTTTTACATGAATGATTTGGAATTGGCAATTGGGGGTTTTTCAATATTGGGACTTATGAAATGGTTATTGAACCCAATGAAATGATTTTATTATACAATGGTTTTAAACCATATGTTTGGAAAAGCTTTCGCTTATTAGTTGAGATTTCCAGTGGGTGAAAATTGTCTTAAATTGGAGGTTTTGATTGGGCATTTACTGAGATGTATTTTGTCATGTACAGTCTCATGGAGATCCTGGGTATTGCAGGCTAGCCCTGCATCATATATATATATATATATATATATATATATTAAAAATTTTCAAATGAAAATGGATATATATAAACTTATTTTCAATAATATTAAAAAAAATAAATTAGACAACTTTTTTAAATGGTTGAAATGGTGTGGATGTTCATATCTCCTTTGCTAGAGTTTGTGGAGAAAAGATATCCTCTATATAAACCTAAAATTAAAAAAATTAATTTAAGTATAAAATAACTCAAGATCAAGATCTCAATTTATAATAAAACTTTTAAACATTAAAGTGAAAAATTGAATACTTCTGCACATGGATTTGGCACATCTCCTAAGAGAGGCTCCAAAAGAAAATATCCAAAAGCCTAAAATTCAAAAAATTTAAAATAAATCAAGATATGGATATATCTCATTTTTAATGGAACTTTTTGAGGTGGAATATATAACTTAAAAACATAAATTTTAAAAGTGAAAATTTGTCAATACTTGTGAATCTGGCACATCTCGTAAGGAAGTTGAAGGTACATCTCCCAAGGAAGAAGAAGGTACCGTCATCCAAAAAACATTAGACAGAATCAGAATATGTTAAAACATTTTATTATATATGCATGAAAATGTACATGTGTGCACAATTATTTATTTTAAAAATATCAAGTTTAAAAAACACTACATTTGCCAACATATCTCGATGGTGAGACCCATCTTGATTGTTTGATCTAGAGGCTCCAAACGTGATATTAACATTTTTTCGTCATTCATCAAACATGACAACTAGAAATGGTGTTAATATATAATCATACATTTTTTTTTTCAGATTAATGTATACAAATAAATGTATGTATATATGTATTTATTACAAATTTTATCTATGTGTTAAAATAGATGAACCATAACCATTAACACATATTGTTCCCAAGATCCTCTATACAAACGGACGCGATGGAGCGAAAGAACATTAGGGTTCCTGCTGTTTGGACTACCGTCGCCGACGCTGACCCTGCAGCTGTTCCAGTTGCGTACGGCTCCACCTTAGCTGCTACGGCTAATCATGGAGACATGGAGATAATTGCAGCGGCAGAACTTTTCATATCGCCCGTTCTCTTCCGGAATTGTTGGCTCTCAGCTCTCCCTAGCCAAGTAGCAGCCTCCACTTCTAAGCACGAGGGTTTTTGGATCCCTCCTGAATGTATCTTCGATGCCGCTACCTTCTGTGTCCGAGTAGGGATGAAACCTGCAGCTTCTCCCACCCCTGTGTTTCTATAAGGGCTCAGGCTCTCGAATGGGCTGAACAATTTAGACAAGGAGCCGCCGCAGGTTCAAATTTATCAGATCCAGGAGGCCCAAGCTCATCCTCCGGCCGCAATCCAAGCAAAATTCCTCTCGGATTCGGGGATGCAAGTATTCGGTACTGATCAGGCACAAAATAGAGGCGGATTGCTGAGGAGCTCTCACCACTCGCCCTATGGCTTTCAAATCCAGATCTTACTTCTCTCCGGCAAAACGCTGCTGCTTTGGGTGCATGCTTCAGATCTGGTGCATGACCTCCTGCGAACGCTTGAGCTCAGGTCGGGTATCCCCTCAGCCATTCAGAGACTCACTTACGAAGGTAAACAGCTTGAAAACCCTCTGCCCTTGTCTTATTACAGTATTGGAAGAGATGCCCTAGTGAATCTCACCTTACGTCTGAGAGGGGGAGCATCCGGGAAAACCTCCTCGGCTCCAGCTTTCTCCTATAAAGATGCGGTTCATGCACAGGCCTTTAAGAATACTGCCCTACCAGCTGAGGCTCCCAAGCCTTTCTTGGTGGACAAATTGAAGGAAAATCCCTCCATTGAAATCTCTCATCCATCTCTGGATGATCAATTTCAGACGTTTGCAGAAACAGCTATTATATGCAGATTTAATGGACTATGGCCTCGTACTGCAGATCTATACCAGTGGATCCAATCCAACTGGACCAACAATAGCAAGGTATTATTTTGCTCGAAAGGTTTCTTTATTGTTTCCTTTGCCTTCAGCGAAGACTACAAGAAAGCCTTAAACGAAGGCCCTTGGTTCTGGGGATCAGCGGGACTTTTCCTCACCCCCTGGTTCCCTGACTTCGACCCCTCTTCGGCTGTCATCACCAAACTTCCCATTTGGGTCCGTATTCCAAATATTCCTGCTCATCTTTGGCATTTTGCTGTGTTCCAAGGGATTGGGGACACATTAGGCCGCTATCTAGCTATAGACACCTCTCGAGGGGAGAAAGGAATATATACTTTTGGCAGAATATGCGTAGAAATAGATATTAGTAAAGGGCTGCCGGATCAGATCAACCTCAAAGTTGCGGACTTTCATTGGACGCAAACCTTAGACTATGAGAACACTACATTCAGATGTCACCATTGCCATCAGACAGGGCATATTCAGAATACTTGTGCGACGTTCCTCGAGAAAAAGAAGAATATCCCGAACAAACCCAAATCCAAGAACTGGAAACCATGTGACAGACCTCCAATGGATATCATAGATTCCTCTAGCTCTGATGAGGAGGATATAGAGGAGGAAGGGGAGATTCCGAACCCCCCGAAGGATGCGCCCTCAGCACGCCCAGTGGATCCTGTTTCTCCTCCGATCTCGCAAAAGCGTACTCATGAGACTTCTTCCTCCGATTCAAATAAGGAGACTCCTCCTTCTGCGCAAAATAGTTTGCAAGTGGTTCCTGTCCAGCCAACTCACAATGGCTGTGTCATTGTCAGTAAAAATAAAGGGAAAAAAAGTCGTTTGGGAGATTCTACCCATTCTGGGTTGGCTCCATAGCCTGGCTCTCTATTTCATACTCTGCTTGTTATCTTTATGCTTATGCCGTGAATGTTCATTGGGACCGAGGTTGATAGTTTATCATTTCCGGCTCCCTTGCTCTTTTGCTACACTTCTATGGAAGTTTTGATTGTACTATATTTATTTACTTAATAGAATTAGTCTTATTCAGAAAAGAAAAGAAAAAAAAACACATACCGTTCCCATGCCCTCTTCCTCATGAACAACTAATTCATGCCAAAAATTGCGAAAATTATTTGCATATATTTTGAGTTCTTCAACGCTCATGTTGTTAATCTCTTCATTTGTATAATACACAAAATTGGTGCGTGCATTCTCACACACTCTTTGTCTATTCAGACAAACATCGACTCCACCCAATTGAATGTGAAAATTGTCGATGATGGCATCCCTTACTTCTTGACTAATTTGAGAGGTGGCTTCCATCTCTGGCCGCAAAGTCTCAACAAGAATAGGTCGACTAACCAATGGTGGCTCAGAATGAGACAACTCACCCTCATGCCTAGCGCCCCTACGGTCACACAATCGACCTTTCCCAGGACCAAAAAATTCAGAGGGAAGGTCATTGTAATTGGATTTCATTTGAAAAAATAATTCTGCATAAAATAATTTTTCAAAATAAAGCAGAACCTCGTCTTTCCATGGGAGTCTTCCATAAGCCGCAAGGTGTCTATCATACAAATAGTGAGCTATATCAGGGTACTTGAAATATTGCACCTTCAGCATCTTTCTTTTCGACCCTTCTTTGAAATTAAACATACACTTTGCCATTTTTGTTCTAACTCTTTCTTTAACAACCTCCCATTTATCGGGACCCATCATTGTTTCCTTTATTTTTCTCATGACATCCACAAAAGTATCTGTGGTTGGCCCAAGATTTTGATACACATCTACTAGTTGGCTTAAAAAATGTGTAACTATTTCCAAGCTTTGTCGACTCTCAGCAGGTAGAGTCAAAGAGACGAGATCTCTCTGCAATTTTGCATGAATATGTTGACACCTTTCTAAGGTGCATTGCTGCATGTTTCTTTCCCACGGTATATCGAAAATGTCAGTCGAATAAGTCGTGGTGGGTAGACAAACTTCTTCTTGAATGAAGCGTTCTACCCTACGTATTTTTGGAACAACATTTGGAGTATTTTTAGCTTCTGCATCAATATATAAAATTTTGTATATTAGAAAAAACACATGTAAGCAAATTTGTACAAATTGAATGAAAAAAATATTAAAATTGATGGCAACCTCGATGTGGTTGGCTAACATCTTGCCCACCCTGAAACTATTGAGAACCAGAATGACCCTACTGAGAACCAACACCACCATCTGTTGATTTTCTCTGGGGGAATATATATCACCACCTTCATGCAACCTGCTAGCACTTATTGATGGCCCTCTAAGGGGGTTTGAACCACCACCAACCTCTCGAGATAAGAGAGAAGCTTCATAAACAAATACGAATTTATAATCAATTGAAAAATACATTCATACATATAAATACACTTACATATTCATTGATTAAATTGCGTGAACCATACCACAATTGAGTGAACCATGGGCATGCTCCACTGATGGAGTAGAGACCCTTCTCCTCTTATCTCCTAAAAAATAAAAAATGAAACTTATTAACAACTAATTTAACTCACAAAGTTGATAAAAAATCAATTCCATATGTACACACATGTATGTATACCTATGGAGATTTAAGATTATATTTAAATACCATAAACATCACTCGATCCCTGATCCCCCTCTCTCATAGAGATATGTGATTCTATTGATATTTGTCGTTCATCCTCCATGATATATATATCTATGGTGGAAATTTACAATTATTTTTTTAAATGATTAATTTAAAATAAATTCAAAATAAATTTCAAAAAATTAATGTAATTTAGTGTACACAAATTATGTAAAACACAACTTTAAAAGCACTAATTGATGTGTGAAACTCAATTTAAGCAAAAAGAATTATAAAAATGTTAAGTTCACAAAATTTAGCTTTACATGGTGGGAGCACACTTGGTATAAAATTGAAAAAAACACATTGTCATTAAAAAAGAAGTGAAACTCCATTTAAACAAAAATTTGTTGAAGTCCCCGCATTTTAATTTTATAAAAATGTAAAGTTCACCACTTGTTGCAAATGCAAAGTTCACCAAGTTGCGCTTTACATAGTGTGGTGGGAGCACACTTGGTATATAATTTAAAAAAGCACATGGTCATTAAAAAAGACGCATGTATAAATACAAAACACACACATATCCAAGATATGTTACAATGTCCATCAATAAATTTTGAAGGAGAGCGTCTCAACACTAATTCATATTTGAGAGATGAATCTTGAATTTTTGAAGAAGATAGTTTCAAAACTAATTCATCTTTGAGAGATGAATGTTGAATTTTTGAAGAAGAGTGTCTCAAAACTAATTCATCTTTGAGAGATGAATCTTCCATTAGCATTGCCCCGTATAATTCTAATTCATCTTTGATAGATGAATCCTGAATTGGCATTTCCCCATGCAATAGATCAACAAACATCTTATTCACATTTGTACAATGTATCATACTAAAAAAATGAAATTGGCTAACAATATTGTTTGCTATTCCATGTAGTTCTTTTAGCCTCTCCTTCTTAACTTGGTACATGCCATTCATCTGGTTCCATAAAAGTTCATATTTGGTGAAAACTACAATTCCATTTGATCCATACTCCAGAGCTAATCCCAAGCTTTCTATCAATCCAATATAATATGCCTCGTTGTTTTTTGTTCTTCCCAGTATATTCATTTTCCTTTGGGCAACTTTTCTAGTCGCAATATTGATAAGCACATATGTAATCACTGCTTTCCCCAGATTGGGATAGAAAGAAACATCTGTGCATAATTTCCATTTTTCAACCATATTTAGTGATTTTTTATCCCTGGAAAAAAACAAATTCAATAAAAATATATAGTAAATTGACATTTATTACAAATGCATGGGAGAAATGACACATGTGCAAGAGATAAATGACATGTGCATGGTTTATATTAAAGTTTGACTTAAAATTTTTATGGCATAATTCACATCTAGAATTAATGGGAGGAAGCCATTATTTTGTGGGAGAAATGAGTTTTATGCACTTAGCTTGTGGGAGAAATGACACATGTACACAATTTTGTTACAAAGATTGATTGTGGGGGCATTTACTGGATATGTCACCTTTGAGAAAAGATGAGATCCAGAGGCTACCTATCCCTTTACAGACTCTAACTTTAGAACTTGTACAAGTTAACGCTCAAAAGATAGACTAAAATCCTATGGAATTTAGAAATCCTATGAGAGTTCAGCCATTTTAGGTTTAATTTTTAGCCCTTAAAGTTTGAGAGAAATTACATTTACATGGTTTGCAAAATTATTTTATGCACTTATAAAAAACATGCTTTAAAGTTAATGGGAGAAAGCCAACATGACATGTATGCTTTAAAAACTTTGCCTAAGAATTTATGGGAGAAATGACAAATGTACATGGTTTGCATTAAAGTGGTTGAGGTTAATGGATATTAAAATAAAGAACTTCTATTTAGATCTATTACAAAGATTGACGGTAGGGGCATTTGCTGGATATGTCACCTTTGAGAAAATATGAGATCCAGAGGCTACCTCGCCCTTTACAGAATCTGCCTTTAGAACTTGTACAAGTTAAACCTTAACAAAAAGACTAAAATCCTATGGAAGTTCAAAATCCCATGAGAGTTCAGCCACTTTAGGTTCAATTTTTAGGCCTTAAATTTTGAGGGAAATGACATTTACATGGCTTGCAAAATCATTTTATGCACTTACAAAAAACATGCTTTAAAGTTAATGGTAGAAAGCCAACATGACATGTATGCTTTAAAAACTTTTCCTAAGAATTTATGGGAGAAATGACACATGTACAGGGTTTGCCTTAAAGTGGTTGAGGTTTATGGATATTAAAATGAAGAACTTCTATTTAGATCTGTTAAAGAGGTTGACTGTTGGGGAATTTACTTGATATGCCACGTTTGAGAAAAATATGAGATCCAGAGGCTACCTAGCCCTTTATAGACTCTGCCTTTAGAACTTGTAGAAGTTAACCCTCAACAGACAAACTAAAAATCCTATGGAAGTTCAAAATCCTGTGAGAGTTCAGCCACTTTAGGTTCAATTTTTAGGTCTTAAAGTTTGAGAGAAATGACATTTAAATGGTTTGCAAAATTATTTTATGCACTTACAAAAAACATGCTTTAAAGTTAATGGAAGAAAGCCAACATGACATGTATGCTTTAAAAACTTTGCCTAAGTATTTATGGGAGAAATGACACATGTACACAGTTTGCCTTAAAGTGGTTGAGGTTAATGGATATTGAAATGAAGAACTTCTATTTAGATATGTTACATAGATTTACTGTAGGGGAATTTACTAGATATGTCACCTTTGAGAAATGATGAGATCTAAAGGCTACCTAGCCCTTTACAGACTCTGCCTTTAGAACTTGTAGAAGTCAACACTCAACAAACAGACTAAAATTCTATCGAAGTTCAACATTCTATGAGAGTTCAGCCACTTTAGGTTTAAGTTTTAGGCCTTAAAGCTTGAGAGAAAAGATATTTACATGGTTTGCAAAATTATTTTATGCACTGCCCACGTGGTGTAGAACAGTCGGTGATGGGGTGCACTGTTAAGGCACTCCGTTCTGTAAGGTCACCGGTTCGAAACCCGTGGGTGGCATGGGAGGAGAAAAAATGGAAAAAATTAGGATTAGTCTGAACAAAAAAAAAAAAAATTTATTTTATGCACTTACAAAATACATGCTTTAAATTTAATGGGAGAAAGACAACATGACATGTATGCTTTAAAAACTATGCCTAAGAATTTATGGGAGAAATGACACATGTACATAGTTTGCCTTAAAGTGGTTGTGTTCTATGGATCTATTAAAATGAAGAACTTCTATTTAGATCTATTACAAAGATTGAATATAGGGGCATTTACTAGATATGTCACCTTTGAGACAAGATGAGATCCAGAGGCTACTTGGCCATTTACAGACTTTGCCTTTAGAACTTGTAGAAGTTAGCACTCAACTGACAGACTAAAATCCTATGGAATTTAAAAATTCTATGAGAGTTCAGCCACTTTAGGTTCAATTTTTAGGCCTTGAAGCTTGAGAGAAATGACATTTACATGGTTTGCAAAATTATTTTATGCACTTACAAAAAACATGCTTTAAAGTTAATGGGAGAAAGCCAACATGACATGTATACTTTAAAAACTTTTCCTAAGAATTTATGGGAGAAATGACACATGTACACAGTTTGCCTTAAAGTGGTTGTGTTTTATGGATATTAAATGAAGAACTTCTATTTATATCTATTCCAAATATTGATTGTAGTGGCATCTACTGGATATAGATGCATAAATTCAATGAGCATAGTTTTGAGATATACAAGTCCAAAATGGAATAGTTGTTGGTGAACAAATATCAGTGGATCACGATGGATATATTTTCTTCATTAAAAGGGACTTTTCTAGAAGGATGGACTAAATTGGAAAGAAGGGAAAATATCACAATTATATGTTAATGTGCATGTGTTTTACATTGAATATTTTAATTTTATTAAGAATCTATTTTAAACAATTAACTATATAAGGTTAAAACCTAGATGTTTTGTATCAAATTACTTTTTATTTCAATGGGAAACTTTTATGGCTAATGTGTTTTTCTCAAAATGTGATAGACCCCATTAAAACGGGAGATATATCAAAATGATTCCTATGGTTTAATAAAATAGTTGAATAGTTTAAAGATATAGATGCATAAATTCAATGATCATAGTTTTGAGATATACAAGTCCAAAATGCAATAGTTGTTGGTGAAAAAATATCAGTGGATCACTATGGGTATATCTGCTTCATTAAAAGATATTTTTCTAGAAGGATGTCCATTAAGTTGGAAAGAAGGGAAAATATCACAATTATACATTAATGCATGTGTTTTACATTGAACATTTTTCATTTTTATTAAGAATCTATTTGAAACAATTAACTATATAAGGTTAAAAACTATGTTTTGTATCAAATCACTTTTGGTTTCAATGGGAAACTTTTATGGCTAGTGTGTCTTTCTCAAAATGTGATAGACCCCATTAAAATGGGAGACATATAGAAATGATTCCTATGGTGTAATAAAATAGCTAAGTAGTTTAAAGATATAGATGCATAAATTCTCCCACCCCAGCTAGGAAGGGAAAGAGCATTAGATTCTGACTCTAAGGAATGAAAGTATGGTATCTAAACAAACAGACACCAGTGCTACTATTTCATATTAAAAGGCTTAATAAACTAATTTCACTGCTACTGTTTCATATCAAAAAGATTAATAAACTAAGCACTTAATTTTCACTGCTACTGTTTCATATCAACTCAAGCTCAGACACCAGTGCTACTGTTTCATATTAAAAGGCTTAATAAACTAATTTTCACTGCTACTATTTCATATCAAAAAGCTTAAGAAACTAAGCACTTATTTTTCACTGCTATTGTTTCATATTAACTCAAGCTCACGGGCTCACAATTATACATCAAACTTCAACACTTGCATTATATAAGAACTTTCTTACAGACTCAAAACTCAGACTCTTAGAGTGACTGATACTAAGTATGGTATCTAAACAAATAGGCACTGGAGTGCTATTGTTTCATATTAAAAGGATTAATAAACTAACTTTCACTGCTATTATTTCATATACAAAAACTTTATAAACTAAGCACTTAATTTTCACTGCTACTGTTTCATATCAACTCAAGCTTAGACACCAGTGCTATGGTTTCATATTAAAAGGCTTAATAAACTAATTTTCACTCCTACTATTGCATATCAAAAAGCTTAATACGGTTTCATATCAAAAAGCTTAATAAACTAAGCACTTAATTTTCACTGCTAATGTTTCATATCAACTCAAGCTCAGACACCAGTGCTACTGTTTCATATTAAAAGGCATAGTAAAATAATTTTCACTACTACCATTTCATATCAAAAAGCTTAATAAACTAAGCACTTAATTTTCACTGCTACTATTTCATATCAACTCAAGCTCACAGGCTCACAATTATACATCAAAATTCAACACTTGCATTATATAAAAAATTTCTTACAGACTCAAGACTCATACTCTTGGAGTGACTCATACTTTAATCACAAAGAGGATCAACTTCGAGAGAGAGGGAATGACATAAACTGTTGCTAGTTATACTTTATTGATCCATAAACTGTTATAATCCATCAGCAGGGAATAACATGCCATTTAGATGGAAATAATAGATTTTGAGAGATTGTCTAATGCTGCATATTAACATTTTTTATACTCAACATGGATAAACTTCAAGAGAAAGGGAATAACATAAACTATTGTCAGTTATAATTTACTGTTCCATAAACTGTTATAATCCATCAGCAGGGAGTAACATGCCATTTAGATGGAAATAATAAATTTTGAGAGATTGTCTAATGCTGCAGATTGACATTTTTTATATTCAACATGCACACTATTATTAAATGAATGGACAAGGATTACTGGTATGTTTCAATAAGATCTATACAACCCTATCTCAGAAGGAGTAACCATTGCGCATAAGCTTCTTCTAATACGATCATTGTACTTGTTGAGCTTGATACAATAAGTAAACCCATCAAATCTTTGAACATAACTAATCGTTATAGCTCTGATAAAAAGGGAATGTGATATGCCTCATTTACCTAATCCTGATATGCATTATCCAAGATAGTACCCATGCTTATGAACACAAAGGTGATAGAGTCTGAATAGAACATATAGACTAAGCCAGTGGAAGACACAATGAAAAGGACTGTAAATGGAGAGGATATGAAATGTATTTTTCAAGAAGTGTTTTTTTTTTAAGATCCAATTTGGGAAAGAAAAATGAGAGTGTCTTCACATCTAAATATAATGATTAAGAACTCAGTTTTTGAAACAATATTTTGATATCAATGTAATGGGTGAAAATGCAAGTGAATATTTTGTAAATGCTTAGATTTCTATAACTGATATGCCATGGTATATAATAAATCATGATATGCATTATCATGATAGTGCCCATGCTTATGAACACAAAGGTGATAGAGTTTGAATAGAATGTATAGACTAAGCCAGCGGAAAACACAATGAAAAGGACTGTAAACAGACAAGATATGAAATGTATTTTCTAGGCAATGTTTTTTTTAAGATCTAATTAAATGAGAGTGTCTTCATAGAGTTCTAAATGTAATGATTAATAACTTTTTTTTTGAAACAATATTTTGATATCAATGTAATAGGTGAAAATGCAAGTGAAAATTTTGTAAATGCTTAGATTTCTATAAGTGATATGCCCTGGTATATAATAAATCATGGATAGTGCAGTCTAGAGAGCTGGGCAGATAACGCAGTGGAGATAGCTATACTGCGGTCTATAAATCTGGGCAAATAAGCCTAATAGTGGGGTGGACCTTAATCATGATATGCATTATCCAAGATAGTACCCATGCTTATGAACACAAAGGTGATAGAGTCTGAATAGAGCGTATAGATAAATCTAGTGAAAAACAAAATGAAAAGGACAGTAAACGGATAGGATATGAAATGCATTTTTCATGCAGTGTTTTTTTAAAATATAACATTCACCACAAAATATATATTCATTCACCACAATTTAAAATATAACAATTGTACATAAATATTTCAGGCCAAATCACATTGCACATTTTGAATTTTCAAAACGTTGAGTTTAATTCTCCTTTGAAATTTACAGATACTTACCTGGAAATTCATAGAAATTCATTGCGACGCAACTCCAAATCACTACAGCGCATCAACAGAGAAGCAACAGAGCACAACAGAGCTCACCAAAGCACAACAGAGTAGCAACAGAGTGCAACAGTGGTCAACAAAGCACAACAGAGTAGCAACAGAGTGCAACAGAGCACAACATAACAGAAAAAGCCACAAAGAATTAGAAAATAAATGCGTGAGAGAAAGTGAAACCTGTAAAAGTTCGTGGACGATATATTTATAAAATACGACTTTGGCAGAACTAATAGTCCGGTTGAACTAAAAGTTCAGCCGAGCTAATTTTGAATTTTTAGGCAAAAATCTGTTTGTCCATGCCGTCAGTATGCCATTAATGTAAATGACAGAACGAGTTCGACCGAACTAATTTCAAAAGTTTGGCCAAACTAATTTCGAAAGTTTGGCCGAAATTTCTCAAAAGTTTGGCTGAACTATTGAGAAAAAAAGGTCTCTGCCCGCGATTCTCACAGAAGTGTAACCCAACTTCACATTTTCACCCTTTATTTATATTAATAAATTTCTTGAAGTAGTTGTGTTGGCTCAAGCCGTGGATTGTTTCCCTCTTTGAGTGTTTTAACCACGTCAAATACTAGTGTACTGATGTGTGATATGTTTGTGAGTGGTGACCTTTGGTGTTTTATATAAGGAACTTACCCTATAAATTCCTACATGGTATAAGATATGTTTTGAGGGCCACATCTGTTGTTGATCCAAATCCGAAGCCGATTTGACTGAATGAAATTTCTGCTTTTCAGATCTACTATTTATGACCATTTTCGGGCTAGGAGAACTACTTTGTTGTGTTAATAGCGTCTGTTACAGTGAGGAACTCCTTTCGTTTCATGCGAAAAGGTTTTTGGTTGCCTAAGTTA
The DNA here is from genome assembly GCA_034641835.2 of Pinus albicaulis. Classification (NCBI taxonomy): domain Eukaryota; kingdom Viridiplantae; phylum Streptophyta; class Pinopsida; order Pinales; family Pinaceae; genus Pinus; species Pinus albicaulis. The sequence goes on along the minus strand of CM076569.1, from coordinate 480,548,873 downwards.
TGTCATTTTAGATCCGGAGGTATAAATGATCTTTTTTGCACTTATATTTATTAATCCCACTGTTTATTTCGGTTTGTAGTTTTTTTTATTACTGAAACTATACCCTTTTCTCTATGTATGCTCTTTTCTCTGTGCTGTGTGCGATCTGGAAAAAACAGAAATAAGAAAATGAGATTTTTCTGCTACGTATGTTCTTTCCCCACAACTTTGTGCGATCTCGGGAAATCAGAAATAGAGAGAAAAATAGATAGTTGCCAATAGGACTAACCGGAAATTGGATGTTCTTACGCAAGGGATGTATTTTTTTTTGTTTGCACGATTGTTTTTGTTTGCATGAAAAAAACAAGCAAACTGAAAAATAAAACCAAAAAAAACCCCTTCGTAATTTCAAACAATTACAAAATCCTTTTACTAGCTCACATGGTGTAAAGTTATTTTATGGGAATAGGGGTCTTGGGTTCAAGTCTCTTTGTCAAGCTTCTTTTTCTAAAAAGCTTTTTCTTAAGTTATTTTTTCTTAAAAATATTTTTGGCAAGTTTTTTTTTTAAAGGGTTTTATTTAAAAAGAACATATAAAAGTAACATTATAAAAGTGACTCTCACTTATTTATAAAAGTAGGTCACATAAAGTAGTATTTTTTTTAAAAGTGAGCTTATTATATTAAGTTTGGAAAATGGGGGGAATTTTTTTTAAAAGTACAACTTAATCATCAATTTTCAATGTATCACATAACTACTGGGCATATACTCCAACATTTCTTCAAAAAAGAATAACTTCTTCATCCAGAAGCCATTTTTAGAACCATTTTTTTTAACTGGCCTAATTTTTCAAGATCTTTCCACTAGAGCAGTTAGTTTCATCATTTTCAACTTCAGTTTAAAAAAAATGGAAAGTGCATGCTCGATTATTCTTAACAACACCAATTATTTCCAATGGCTATCCTACATGGTAGACGTACTTTGAAGTAAAGGGATTTATAGAATAGGCACAAGGCAAGAATCTAAACCTACCGATGGAGATAAAATGGCTAAATGGGAAAACACACAAGATTAAGCACGAGGGTTGATAGGAACACCCGTTGCTCAAGACCTTAGATTTCATATCCAAGAAATTGACTCCCCTGCTGAAGCTATGTAAAAGCTAAATATTATTTTTGGCATTAAAAATGAAATCAAAGCCCACCAGCTTGAAAATGAGTTGCCTACTTTGGACCCTAATAATTTCTCCTCTATTGAAGATTTTTTGTCCAAATTCAAGACCCTTAGACTTCTTTTAGAAGGTTGTAAGTTCAAGAAGGAAGATGGTAGCCTTATCTATTCCATTCTTGTTAAGCTAGGCCCTGCATACTCTATATTTGTTTCCACCTTCCATTCCACTAGAGAAGTCCTGATTTCTCAAGGAACAACCTACAAGTCCCCCTCTTTTGATGCATTTTGTGATTATTTGATAAGAACACAAGAAAAATCTTACACCTTGGTATTATTAATACTGGAAAGTCTTCTAAGAAAGCCTTAGAAGCCCAGCAACACCGTAAAGAGAATGGTCCTAAACCAAACAAGGGTCTTAAGCATTTCTAGCCGTAAACTGAAAAAGCAAGTCAACAAACTGATAAAGAAAATAAAAACAAAGTGAAGAAGACATATACACATTGCAAATTTTGTAATTTTGATGGACACATAGATTCAAAATGTTTTAAGAATATGGAAGAAGCACAACATCAATTTGGAGAACTATTCAACTTCATATTCAGGAATGGAAATTTTTTCTTATGGTTGTCAAGAATCAATATCTTGTTATGAATTGAATGTATCTTCTTCTTCTCATTCTCATTAGTGGCTAATTGATTCTGGAGCCTCTTACAACATGGCCAAAAATAAATCCATGTTTTCTGCTTTAAATGATTGTAACACCAAAAAAAATTATGTTGGTGATGATAGATCTATTACTGTTGTAGGGTATATAACCATTCATCTAGATAATGGTCAGTATAATGATGTATTATATTTTCCTACCTTGTCAGGAAACGTTTAATATGGTTATCAAATAACTCATTTAGGTGAAGGAAAAACAATAGAATGATCTCCTCATGATTTTGTAATGAAGGACCTAAGAGATCCTAGACATATTTTAGCTATTGGCATTGTTGATGATTCCACAAGGTTGTATAAGTTTGACAACTTTGGGTCATCATGTCTTCCCTCCGTTTTTGTTGCTCATAATGATGAAGTGACAAAACTTTGGCATGGGTGATTTTGTCACTTAAATATCGCCCTCTTCAAACTCTATGTAAATAAAATATGGTGACATGTCTCCCTATGATATATTTCAAAGATGGTGTTTGTTCTGGATGTGTACTCGAAAAACATCATCAGGATAGTTTTGACAGACGTGCCTTTTGGCATGCTTCAACCCCTTTGCAACTTGTGTACAATGATTTATGTGGTCCACTTCTTTCTCTCACTACAAGTATTTAAATTTCATTGATGATTTTTTCAGACGCACTTGGGTATACTTTTTAAAACTGAAGTTTGAATTTTTTAACATGTTCTAGGCCTTTAAGGCTTTTGTTGAGAAACAATTTGGACATCACATTCTTAAGTTAAGATCTGAAAATGGAGGAGAATATGTTAAAAAAAAAATTACCCACTTTTGCATTGAGCATGGCATTCAATTGCAACATATTGTTTCATATACTACACAACAAAATGGTGGAACTAAAAGGAAGAAAGGGCCAATTATATGCTTCAATCTAAAGGAGTTAGTCTTAATTTTTTGGAAGAAGAAATTAAATGTGAAAATTACATAGTAAATCACACTCCTACTAAGGTTTTAAGGAATATCACTCTAGAAGAATCATGGAGCTCAATCAAACTAGATGTAATTCACTTTCGTGTTTTTGGAAGTGAAGCTTGGGCCCATATTCTAGATGAGAAACATAAAGCTGGAGAACCTAAGAGTGAAAAATTCATTTTTGTTGGATATTCTAAAGATGTCAAAGGATATAGACTTCTTCAACCCAAGTCAAAAAATGTAATCATTAGAAGAGATTTAAAATTTGATGAAAATATATTGGCCTGTAAGCCTCGTTCGGGGGGTGTGCCACCTTTGGCTTGCGAGCCTAGTCCGGGCAGTGTCCCACCTTTGGCCTGTGAGCTTGATTCTTCATATCTACCAACTCTCTCTGTCTCTTCTACTTTTGACAACATTCCTTCTAGTTAGGATGATATAGCGAGGATGAAAATCCTCCTTCAACTCAACAACTTCCAAAATGGGCCCTCTCTACTTCGAATGCAGTAGGTTCTCTTGCAGGTGACCCTGCAGATCAACGCCGTACACATTCTCTGTTCGACAGAGCCTCTTCCTTATTGGCTCAAGTTCCAGAAAATACTAATACAAACACCTTTGAAGAAGATTCAGGTCATCTAGATTGGGATGCAGCTATGAATTAAGAATATCATTCCTTATTGGCAAACGATAATTGGGATCTTCTTCCTCTTCCAAAGGGAATAAAACTTCTCAGGTGAAAATGGGTTTACAGAACAAATTTCTGACCAGATGGAAAAGTGGATAAACATAAAGCTCATCTTATTGCTAAAGGATTTTCACAATTTGAAGGAATCAACTATACTAAAACCTTCTCCCCTATTTCAAAAATGAATTCTATCTCACTTGTTATTTCCCTTGCTGCCTCCTTTAAATGGGAATTCCATCATATGGATGATAAATTTACCTTCTTACATGGGGATTTTCATGAAGAAATCTACATGGAACAACCCCCTGCTTTATCCAAAATGACTCTAGCCTTGTTTGTCGCCTTATGAAGTCTCTTTATGGTCTCAAACAAGCCCCTTGCTCTTGGTATGCCAAAATGGATAACTTTCTCTTAGATAATGGATTTCCTTGATGTCATTCCAAGAACACTGTCTACACCAAAAAAGTGGTTAAGTCGTTAGTCATCCTTGTTCTTTATGTTGATGATCTTATCTTTACTGGTAGTGATCCCAACCATACAAACCATGTGAAGTCTAGCCTCAGAAATAAGTTTGAAATGACAGAGTTAGGAAACTTGCATTATTTCCTTGGTCTTCAAGTCTTTCAATCCAAAGAAGGTATTACCCTTTCTTAGACCAATTATGCATGTGATATTCTACACCACTTTCAGATGGAAGACTATAAGCCATGACCTTCTCCCTTTCAAGCTAGAGTCAAGATTTCAGTCACTTGTACTTCCCCTGAAGTTGATGCCACCTTATACCGTCAACTTGTTGGTAAACTTTTGTATCAAACCCATACCCGTCCTGGCCTTTCCTTTGCCATTGGTCTTGTTTCTCGGTTTATTCACAAACATCATGAAAGTAACTGGAAAGAAGCTAAAAGAATACTTTGATATATTCAAGGTACATTTATGTTCGATATTCATTTCCATGTAGGGGCATCTCCATTATTGATTATTTTCATTGATTCTGATTGGGTTGGTGACCTTGATGGTCGAAAGTCTACTACAAGTTATGTATTCACTCTTGGTACAGGACCTATTACATGGTATTGTAAGAAACAAAGTGCCATATCTCTTTCTTCGATAGAAGAAGAGTATCATGGTAGTGTTGAAGCCAGCAAGGAAGCCCCATGGATTCGTCAGATCTTGTCCAAATTTGGTCTTCATTAGAAACATCCAACTACACTTTGGTGTGATAATCAGAGTGCCATTCAACTATGCAAAGATCTAGTTCAACATCAGTGCATGAAACACATTGAGCTACACATACATTTCATCATAAATATCATTCGTGATTGTGTTTTTGAAGTGCAGTATTGTTTGACCAACGATCAAGTTGTTGATATCTTTACAAAGGCTCTCACAGAAGTAAAGTTTACCAAAATTTGATCTATGCTTGGAGTTCGGGAAAGTTATCACTAAGGGTAGATAGGCTCTAATTCCTCCTTCCTTCTCCTATTGTGTCACCTTTGTAAATCCTTCAATCCTATCCCAAGTTGTACCTAAGGGGGGAAGTTAGGATATTTCAAAACATAGGAAATAGTCTCCGATTGTGTCACCTTTGTAAATCCTTCAAACCTATCCCAAGTTGTTTTTAAGGGGGGATGTTAGGATATTCTAACACATAGGAAATAGTTAAGTATAACTTGGTCTAGTGTAGAGTTAGGTAAAGTGTGTTTCTTTACTATGTAAATTTGTAACTTATAATTCGACGGTCACGATATGTAGTGGTCTGATGGTTCACTCTCTCCTCGGTATTACCGACACTTGATCCGTGGCTTAACACCCGATTGTTCCATGATCTCTATTTAAAGAGCATGGAGGGTCATTTTTCTGGTAACCATTTATGAGATAAGCTTATGTAAATTTTCTTTTGAATTATATTAATAAATTGATTGAAGTGGCTGCATTGGCTCATGCTGTGCACTGTTTCCCTCTTTGATGGTTTTAACCACGTCAAATACTGGTGTACTAATCTATGATATATTTGTGAGCGGTGACCTTTGGTGTTTTATCTAAGGAACTTACCCTATAAATTTCCACATTGAGTTGTGGAATCTCAATATGGAGGATATGTTGGTGGATAAAGTTGAGTGGATCACAGTAGATCCAGGTACTAAAACAACAACAATGTCAGATGAAGACCAAGCAAAGATGGATCATAAAGAAAAGAGCACAATACAGTTGTGTATCTAAAATTCAGTATGGTTGAATGTATGAGGGAAAGCTACGACGAAGGCTTTGTGGGACAATTTAGGGACTTTGTATCAATCTAAGTCTCTGGTGAACAAACTGTTCCTCTCAAAAAAACCGTAAAACCTAAGGATGAAGGATGGAGAATCAATGAAAGAGACCTAAATTCATTTAATACTATGGTAAGCTAATTTTTATCTGTTGATATTAAATTTCATATAAGGATATGTGCATCAGTTTGTTGTGCTCTCTACCAGATTCGTGGGATATTTTGATTTTTGCAATAGGTAGAAATAAAACTACCTTGAAGTTCGATGAAATAGTCTAATCCTTTCTATCGAAGGAGATAATATGGAAAAATATGGAGGGCCAGAATGGAGATGCCTTGTCTGTACGAGGGTGGTCCGAGAATAGAAAAAAAAACAATTCCTTGAGTGGGAGATATAAATCTAGAGGGAGATCTAAATCTCCAGGAAAACCTATAAAGGTGTGTTGGAAATGCGGAAAGGAAGGGCACTACAAAAAGGACTATAGATCTAAAGTTCCTGATAAAGGTAATAGTTGATGCTTCTTTTGTAGAGGGGACGTGTACTTGGATTCTTCTTCAAGTAAACATTTAGATGATGAGGCATGGTTGATTGACTCTGGTGCATCCTTTCACTTGACTCCCCATACAGAGTGGTTCTGCGAGTATGAGAAATATGATGGTGGTGACATATTATTAAGGGATGACAGGAAATCTAGAATCGTTAGACGCAGAAAATTCAAGCTGAAGTTGCAAGGTGGAAGGATTAGAACACTTCTCGATGTTCTTCACATTCCTTCATTGGCCATAAATATGATTTATATAAGCAATATGGATGATGCAGGTGTAAAAACAATGTCTGAGAAAGATACCTGCAAGATGGTTTGGCGATGACTGGTATTGATGCGGGGAGTTCGGATTGGAACTATGTACAAGCTTATGGGTAGCATTGTTATTGATGGGTGCAACAGTTATGTGGTTCCTCAATGTGGAACTGAAAACCTTATGGTCTCTTGATAAAAGACCATGTTATCGCATCAAAAGCTTGGACATATTGGAGAGAAGGGCCTTCAAATACAACATGTTAATGGTATGGTAGAAGGTATGTATAATTTCTCTCTAGATTTTGATTACTATGAACATTGTATATATGGCAATCAAGTGAGTTTCTCCTCTAGTGCTAATAGGGCAAACGAGATATTAGATCTTGTGCATAGTGATGTGTTTGGGTATTTTTCGGTTTGATCACTTTGTAAGTTTGTGTACTATGTATCATTTATAGATGGATTTTCAAGGAATACATGAATATATTTCCTCAGGAATATATATGAAGTATTTGATAGGTTTAAATAATTTAAGGCTCTGGTGGAAAACCAGGCAGATAAGAATATAAAAGTTTTGATGAAAGGTAATGGTGGAGAGTTCTGCAAGAAGGAATTTTAAGAGTTATGTAAGAGGTGTGGTATAGCATGACAGAAGACTACTCCATACACACCTTAGAAAAATGGAGTTGCAAAAAAAATGAACAAGACATTGATATAAAATGAAAGAAGCATACTCAGTGGCATTGGCCAAAGTTGGAATTTGATAGAAAATTTTGGCCATTGACCATTTATACCATCAAATACTTTTAAAAACTTTACATGACCATTTTTCCCATCAAATACTTTTAAAATTTTACATATCCGTTTGTTGTGACGTGTTTGAACTTTACAAAGCATTTTTTTTTACCGTTCATTTTTTTCAAGAACTTCATTAATACTTCATACATAGATTTCCCTATAGGTGCCCCACTCCCATAGGATCTGACACTCTCCACAGAGCTCCGAGTTTCCCATGCTTGAACACTCCACCAATATCCATTCTATTCCACCAAATCGAGTTCAAATTTAGCGTGATTTTTTTTGGAAATGAAAAAAAAACGGTTGAGCACCTCCTAATAAGGAGTTACAATCGCTACATGCCTATTAATTCTTTGGGAACCGTATGTGTAATTATTACGTTAAGGCTGGATACCAATGATCAACAACTGCTAGCTTTGCAACTAAACCTTGCAGTCATTGATAACAGCAGATAGTGAAGCCGCTGGAGAAAAGAGAATGCTAAATGTCAACCAATACTATCTTAATTCTGAGCTATAATATGCCACCCCCACCACTGGCTAATAAAAAATGGGAAATGAAGAGAAGAAGAGGAAATTTCTTGGTTAGGTGATGACCTATAGGGAAACCAAAATATTAACAAATTTCCTTCTGGTGCACCCTCACAGAAGAATTTCAAGAAGACAAAGACTCTTATAGGGTTTGTTGTCTGGATGCCTATGTATTTGACTCAACGTGGATTTAGTACAATGAAAATAAAATTTAGATTTTTCCTTTCGAAAATATATTTTAGGGTTATCACTATATTCATATTTAGGTCTTATTAAAATTTTCTTACTTTCTTGTGATAGTATGTCTATGTTCTTTTTCCAAATATGTCTATGTCTATGTTTGGGGTTTAGTTTAGTTTTGTGTTGAGCAAAGTAAGAGATAAAAGGAACTTGCCACATCTAAGACGAACATTTGTTTACTGAATATCCATAGATTTTTATTTTTATTTTTTTTATTTGTCGAAGTGGATAATTATTTCATTTGGCTTCATGGCTAGTTCGAGTTAGCCTCGTCAAACGGATGTTTCCTTGTTATTCAAGCACCAAGTACATATTTGATAACACGACCTCATTAGATCATAATAACTCTATTTTTTGTTATTCAAGTTGTCCAATACAAATTTAATGTCATGGTAATGGATCAAAGAGCGAGCTCACTCGATCGTCAATAAATTATTCTTCAAGTAAGTAATAAGTTTTTCATTTTGTAATTGCTTTTGTATTTTCTTTTCTTTAAAAATAAAATAAAAAATATAAGCTTGTTATTTTGTCTCTAATTGTTTTTGTTTTTCCCCTCTCTCTATATATATGAGCTTGTTATTCTATCTCTAATTTATTATTTACAAGATAATTATAAATGGTAAATCAATTACTATGTTGGCTCATGCTATCATTACATGACTCTTTGTAGTAGGTTTTCATCATTAGAAAAAAATTTACTGTTTTTATTTTAGTTTATTCCAGACCAAGATATGTATGTTCAATTTTATAGGAAAAACTTGTTCTTTTGTGATAACTTGTTAGGTTTTCTTATAATTTAGATTTTTCTTCAAACATTTTATGGCGTAGAGTGTTCTTATTCTCTTTGGGTTTTGTTTTAGTTTTCATAATTATTTAAATTAACTATTGTAGTTGCAAATTCGGTTTAATTATGAAATTAGTTATTTACATCAGTTTTAAATATTGTCAAGTAAGTTTATTCTTGTTTTATTTTTGTTTGGTATTTAAATTGTCTTTCATTTAAATCTTTAATATATGTTGGAACTTTAATTTAGTTTTGGGATAAGCACTATGATAGTTATTTAAAAAAAATTGAAAGATGGTGATGTTAGAAAGATATATATATTTATTTTTATAAATAGCTTTTTAAGTGGATTATCTATATATATATATATACATTTATTTATTTTTTTACATGTACTTATTTTCTTTTATATATATTTAAGAGAATAATTAAAACACATTATGGTTGTGATTCACCGTGTCATATCTTTTCATATTTTCATTTTATTATTCTTAATTTTGTAATTGTTTATTTATTAATTTCATAAAAACATTCAAATAGGAATTATGTTACATTCTAGTTCATCGTTTTGAATGGGTAATCTCATTTATTATAGAATAGGTCTCTCTCTTTTTCCCCAAGAGAGAGAGAGAGGAGGGGATGGGAAGAAATACCAAAGAGAGATGGGCAATGCAGATGAGGAGGAGGAGGAGAGTTGAAACTTGACGGAACTTTTTTCATGTATTTTACATTTAACGAGGATGAGGGAGGGATGGAATTTGATAGATATTTTTGCTAGTATTTTATATTTAAACCTAGCGTTCTCTAGTGATTTGCTTCGAAATGTGCTTTAATACCTTATATATGACACCACCATCTAGACATATTTCCTTTGGACACCACTACCTAGACACATTTCTTTTCAATTGCAGTATGAAGATCTAAAATATGTGGCTCATGAAGAACACATCTACTGCAATTTACAAAATATTAAAATGCTTTCCATATTTCTGACTCATGAAGAACACGTCTACCACCATTTACAAAATAATAAAATTCTTTTAATACAACGTTCTTGACTATAAATTCTCAACCACATACCCCACATCAATTCCATGTGATTATTATTGTAGAGAGGTTGTTGGGTTTTCAAATTTCCTAGGGTTTTTCCCCATAGGTTGGAAGATCAAACAATGGAATCTGAAGACTGGTTGTTAAGTTTTAGTTCATTGTCAATGTCCCCTTACTATTTCCAGGAGTTGGATCTTTCTCAAATGGCTTGTTCCTGTAAGTAACTTACAACATATTTTCTTTTCATATGTATAGAGTTTGTATTCACGCTTATAAGAGAAGACAATGTTTATTTTTATCATATCATAGTCAATCAATAAAACAAATTTGTATAATGTTATAGTTAATGTATCAATATACGAGACTTTCTGCCTCTTACTTTGTTTTATAGGTATTGACCTTAAATGGGTTATGTGAAATGGGGGTAGTTTTGGTTTTTTTTAATGTTTTGGATCTTCAGTTAAATGTATACTTTATCTTTAGATGTGATAGTATATATTAAGTTATAAATGATATTAACTAATCTATTTTTGAATTATTATTAATATAATTCAATAGTTATATTTTTTTTCATCTTATATATCTCATAAAATCTCCTTAATCATAAAATACTAATGCTATGGCATGTTCCAGTCAATCACATTTAATTTCATGGTTATGTAGATTTCATTGTGACTCGTGACTGTTCCATGCAATTTCAAACCAAGACTTGGGATTCCATAAGTTATTTGTGTATTATGGTCATTTCATTATTTTTATATGATAAATATGTGAAAGTATTTAATATAATTGTGTTATTGAAAGGAATATTTTTAATCTAGTGAAGGGTTAGTTTATTATCAAAAAATCACACTTCGAGGGAAATTTTTTAAACACAATGTTTCTTGATGGGAAGCATAAAAAACCAAAAAGTAAAAAAAAAAAATTATGATGGATAAAGAAGAATCCAAATTCCAGTCGTGGTGTCAGGTTAGTGTAGGAAGTCTGGGTAGAGGTAGTGGAGATTTCAAGTTACTTGCTTAATAGATCACCTTCATCAGCGTTGGAGGATTAGACTCCACATGAGGTACGAATTGGTAACAAACCCTCTCTTTCACATATGAGGGTATTTGGCTGTGATGAATAAGTATATGTTCCAAATGAGAAAATAACCAAGTTGGATAGTAAATATGAAAGGTGTACCTTTATTGGGGATAAGGACGGTTTAAAAGGTTATAAGATTTGGAACCTAGAAACAAGGACAACTGTGCACAACCGAGATGTGGTGTTTAGAGAGGTGAAAGATGTTATTAAACATGAATTCCTATGAAATGAACCTGAGAAGATAGAGTTTGAGCTAAAGGAGGAAGAATAAAACTCTACAGCAGAATAAGAATCAGAAGAGGAGGAGCCACAAAATCCAGCTTTGAGAAGATTAGTTCATGAGAGAAGGAAGCCAAAAAGGTAAATTCCATTTGCTCTCTATTAAAATTTTTATTTATCTATTATTGATAATGATTTCAGAATTGTCAAGGAGGCAGTGGATTCAAAGGATGGCAAACTATGGAAGTAGGCCATGGTTGATGAAATGGCATTATAAAAAGATGAGGTTTGGGGTTTAAGAAGAGGATGAATGCATAAGGCATGGTGGAGAAATAAAAAGCTCCGTTGGTAGCAAAAGTTTATTCGTAGGTGGCGAGAATTCATTTTGGTGATATTGTTTCTCTTGTTGCCTAGTTAGCTTCTATTATATTACTTTTATATGCTGCTACTTATTTTTATTTTGAGGTAGAATAGATCGATGTGAAGATAAAATTTCTTCACATGGATTTGGAAGAAGAGATATACATGAAGAAACCTGAAGTCTTTGCGATGAAGAGTAATAAATAACTAGTATGAATGTTAAAAAAGTTCCTCTATGGGTTAAAACAATCACCAAGGATGTGGTATTAGAAATTCGATACATATATATGGGGAATCGGCTTCATGAGAAGAAATACATATCACTACATGTATTTGAAATTAATTGGTGATCGTGTTATTTATTTGGTCATGTATGTGGATGATATGTTGATTATTGGAAACGAAAAAGTAATTATCCAGTATTTGAAGACCAAATTTTCCTCCAAATTCAACATGAAGGATCTTCATACTGAAACTATATTTTTGGCAGAGAAAATAAACAAGATCAGGCAAAGTGGAAGCTCTGGTTAAACGATGGGAAGTATGTCGAGGCAATATTGTAGAGGTTTAATATGCAGGATAGTAAACCAGTGAAGGTTCCTATTCCTATAGGTGTAAAGTTATCTGCTAAAAAGTGTCCCAAGACATAAGAAGAGGAAGATGACATGTCCCATTTTCTATATGCAAGTGTATTAGGTAGTCTGATGTATGCGATGGTATGTACTAAACCAGGCATCACACATGCAGTGGGAGTATTGAGAAGGTTTATATCAAAACCAATAAAGGAGCATTAGACAATAGTGAAGCAGGTTTTTAGGTATTTTCATGGCACTAATGATTATGGTTTGTGCTACCAAGGAAGACCAAGATTGGACAGAGTTTTGGAAATCTGTGGATTTTTTGATGTAAAATGGGATAGAGATCTAGATCAAAGAATATTTACAACTGGGTACATGTTTAATGTATTTGGAGGAGAAATTAGTGGGATGAGAAAAAGACAGTCTGTAGTGGCTCTTTCAACTACAAAGGCTAAATACATGGAAAACACTCATGCACGCACTGAATCGGTTTTGGTTGCAGAGTTTCTGTTCATTTATGGGGTTGGTACAACGAACTATAAGGATATACTGTGAAACCCAGAGTGTAATTTTATTGGAAAATAAACTTGCTTACCATTCAAAGACAAAGAACATTGATGTTCAATATCAATTTGTGAGGGATATGGTTGAATAAAAAAAGGTTTTTCTGTGAAAGGTCGACACTTTGAATAATGTTGCATATGCATTGCCAACATTTGTGAGCATTTTTAGGTTTTCTTGGTGTAGAGAAACAATGGGCATTGCAAGGCTGAACCAATGACTAAGCTTTCTTGTGACCGCTTGTGTGGAAAAAAAAAAAAAATTGGGATAAAGTTGGTTGCGTGTTTTATTCTTTCCATGAATAGTCGCATGCGCAGGGGTGGGGTGGGGCATCAAAGCCCCCCTGTCTGTTGCACCAATCGCAAAAGGGGGTCATAGGGTGGGCGACAGCCCCCCTTGTCGAGGGGTTTGTAGGAGGGAGGTAGGCACCCTACACAAGGTTCGGGGCAATGCCTCAGAAACATTTTTTTCCACCCTATAATAAGTGGGAAGACCTACTTATGCTTTTGTGCATGGATTTTGCACATAGTTTTGGGCATGATGTTTTTCTTGCAATTGTATTTTGTAGATCCAGCCATGGGAACTACAATTATGTTATAATACAATGTTAATGGATTGGCATTTATGAATGCTTCGACATGTATAGATATGTATTGTAATATTGAAAGGAATAAAATGAGAGATCAATATGGTAGTTTTTATTTTGGGATCCAGGGGAAAATCTCTGTGTATAATTGTTTTATTTTCTCTCCATTGTTTTATTTTTGTTTTAAGAATTCTTTTGTAAGTAATTTTTGTAGAGGGTTAAAACTTACAAAATCTATCTCCTTTAATTCAGACTTATCTTTTCATACTCTCATCTCATAGGTTGTGACACTACCAAGCAACTGGTCCATTGTGAGACTTTTTAGATCAAACATTTCCTCAATGGAAGATATTTTGAAAATAAATATGATAGGCATAGATCTTAAGACTTTTTGAAGAATTATATCTTATTTAGTAACTTGACCAAGTCCTATAATTATATTGGTTACTTCATCAAATTTGAGGAGGTAATCTTCGATGCTTTCTTCTTCACTATTTTTATGCTTTCAAACCTTATTATGAATATTAGATGTTTTTCCTGCTTGACGTTTTCATTTCCATCATGACTCGAATTGAGATTGACCCACACTTCCTTAGCATAATTACATTGTATAAATTTTACAAGTTAAAATTGACAAGTCCAAAGAGAATGGAATTCTTGGATTTGGCATTATTTCTATAGTCCTTTTTACTATCTTCAGCTATGGGTGGGACATCAAGAACATCATCATATACAAACACAAAGATCCAATTATCTAGCCCTAGAGACATAACATAGGCTTCAATCCTAAACTTCCAAAAAAATAGTTTTTCCATCGAAGGATAGTATCTTACTCGAGTAAGCATCCATAGTATTTTTCTTAGACATAATTCATTATGGATATACCTTTCGGTGGTTAAACTATTCTTGAAGGAAATTGGAATTGATACCAATTGCTGAGATAAGGAATTACTCAGAGGGGGGTGAATAAATAATTATAAGATTATTAAAAACTTTTGATTAATTCTTATATTTCTTTTTGACTTCTACTAGTTATTTATTAGAGCATTCAAACTACAATATAAAAATGCAGTAAAGAAAACCATTCATAAGAGCGCACAATTCATCAGTTGAGAAATACACACTAATTGACCCTCTTAATTATACATGGAAACTGTAAGGCAGAAAACCACCAATCTCTTTGTTGTTATGCTATAAATTAAAAACCCACTTAATTACATCAATTTTTTTGTGATAACCCACTCACAGGAGGCCCCAACCCCTTCACATAGAAAGCCATCACTCTCCAAGAGACACCCACCTCTTATAATTGTAGGAATCTACCTTCTCTATCCATTGTTATACTTTTCATACAATTTTCACACTAAAAAATAGAGGCTAATACATATGCTCATAACTATGAACTTGAACTACTACTGTACCATCTCCTTCCCTCCAGGTCTGTGGCTTCACTACTCAACCTACTCTAGTATTGGATTTTTGAGCTACTTTAAACACAATTAACTCTCAAAACTTAAGTCTCTAATCCTCACATGTTAATCCTAAAAAAAAATGTATATTCACCGAATTTCTGGAAGAAAATTTGCAATTTCTTTTCCTGTAGTGTGCCAAGGTTGATAATGTATTTGTTGTCTCTATTTTCCTTGATACTTATCGCCTGATAGTGTGCTAAAAATGACACTCTCTCTTGTTGTTCCATCAAACCTATAAGGCCACTGCAACTATATTAAATATAAGAATGGCCACCTGTGTATTCTCCATACTTAATAATTTAATCACAATCTTCCCTACACACTCAACAAGAGCCTTTTTTGAATTCAACCTACACAGATCACGTGGTTCTCCATTCCTCTTAAATGGACACAAAGCTCAAAATGTACTTCAAGTATGTCTCTTCTTCCTGCTCGAGCTGCATCATGTCATTATATGTCATAAAAACGTTTTCGAAGAGACACCTACATCTTATGAATGTAGGTGTCTACGTGCTCTAGTCATTTTTCTACCTTCCATAAAATTTTCAAACTGAAAAATAAAGGCTAATACATATGCTCAGAAATACAAACCTGATGTATTGTTGTACCAACTCCATCCCTTCAAGTTCGTAGCTTCATCGCTCAACCAACTCTATTCTTGGCCCTATGTTGTATTGTAAAAAATGTTATCTCTCAACACTTGACTGCCTTTTCCTCACACACTCAGCCTAAACACAACTATTGTATTCCCAAAATTTCTCAAAGGTAATTTCTTAGTTTTGTTCCTCTAATATGCAAAGGTTGATGTTGTCTATGGTGTTATCCTACAGTCTCTTTGCTCTTCACACACTCAGACTAAAAAAAACTAATGTATTCACCAAATTGCTCAAAGGCAATCCCTGAGTTTTCTTCCTCTAATACACAAAGGTTGGTTTTGTCTCTATTGTCCTCCTACTATCTTTGTTGTCTCTATTGATCAATGCTTGATAGCGTGCTACAATATGCAAATGTTTTTTGTTGTTCCATTAAAATAACAAGGCCACTAAAATTGTATTAAATATAAGAACGGAAACATATGTATTATCCAGACTTGATAATTTAATCCAATCCTTCCTTGCACACTCAATAGGAACCTTTATTAAATTCTTCCTATGCATGTCACTTTGTTCTCCATTCCTCTTAAATGCCTGCAAACCTCAAAATTTACTAGAGTTATGTCTCTTCTTCCTGATACAGTTGTAGCATGACATCAGAGCTCATAAAATCACTAGTATGGAGTCTTTGATCCATCTTCCTCATTAAATTTCCAGTGGTGTCCAAGTGAAACAAGCGAAGGCTTGTTTCAACAATTTCCATTATTACAATGGAAATAAACTCTCTGTGTTCATTTATTTTTAGTTGCTAACTCACACATCCTCTGTATAATATGCAATGGATTTTCCAACTCATCCATGACTATGAAACAAGGAGTTTCTGACTCATCCATGTTTTTAAGCATATGCTGCTATATGAGTAAGATCTTGGAAGCCCTGGTACCTATAGAATTTCTTTAAATACAATTCCACAAGAGATACACACTTACAGGCTTCGGGGCACTGACCCACCTATCCTTTGATTTTTTCCCAAGCCTCTTTAAATGGTTCCCCATAATATTTTTTCTTAATCATGGATTGAAGGACCTTGGTAACCAAAACACATAAAATCTTTAGAAAGCCAAGTCCTAGATGTCTCTATTGATATTTGACAGACTGTAAAATGTCTGCAAGAACTTTCATCACCTATCTCCTTTATTTTCCGCAAAATCCCAATGCTTTTTCCTCCCTTTCTTTATTCCTTATAGGCTTTCGGGCCTCTCGGTATCCTTGTACTTCTCCTGCTACCTCGAGTTGATGCCATCCCATAACCCATTTTTAAGTAAACCTCTGGGCTTCCAAGATTCCAGGGTTTCAGGGTTCCCACTACCTCGACTCAATATAATCATGTAACATTTTTAAATAAACCTCTCGGATTCTAGGACGTATGAGGTTCCAAGATTCCCACTAACCCGGATCAATACAATCCCGTAACATTTTTAGATAAAACTTTACGATTTCGGGCTTCTGAGATTTGGAGCAATGAAACTAAGGGTTTCAAAGTCCTTATTTTGACTAATCATAAATTTTGATCGAGGTGGTGATTTGCATACTTGCACATACAATTGGAATTTTGTTTCCAAGAATTTTCAAACTATGCCACTTTCAGGAGAAACTGAGTTGATCTCTTTAGACCTAATCTCCTCCAAATTCTGGGGCTCCCCAACCATCATAGTCATCTTGTATGGCTTCTTCACTAAGCCGGCTACTATGATGATTCTCTACAGAACACTCTAGTAACCATGTGACTCCCCTTTAATACCATGCTCATCAATGTCATCTGCTACCTCTATCCTCAATGCTAGTCGGGTTGACATAGATATCAACATACAAAGTGATACCAACCATTCAGACAATGTCAATTATCCAACAATATGCAACCCTGATGCCATCATCAAAAAACAAAAAATTTGTTCCGCTTTAGAGTTTCTTACATGCTAAGTCTCTTTTTCTACCATGCATGTTTTTCACAAAGGGTTTTATTCTTATGAATAAAGAAAACAACTTCACACTTTGAAACCCTACCTCTATTTTTTTTTTTACACCAATTGATAGGTTTGGTCCTACTGACAACCAATTGATGAATGTATAGTCAAGAAAACTTGTGTTTTTTTATGGCTAAAGCCACTCTTTTGAGAGATTAATCTCACTTATATGAAGAACAATATCCTTCTAGAAAAAATAAAATATGCATTCGAATTATACATTTTACTTGCTTTCAACGTACAAATGATCATTAGTCCTAGATGATTTTGATTAGATAAATTACCTGCATAACAATGGGAGGAAATTATAAGTTTATTGGTTTGATGACAGTATTAAAAATAAAATTAGTTTTTGCCTTTTTAAATTGCACCTCCTTATAAATTTGGTGGCTAGTCATTATTGGTTTTTGGAATTAGTTTCCTAACAAATGTTGTAAAGATATTTTGGGAACATATTTGTCTGACCAATTTACCACAAGAGTTAGTGTAGGAGAAGGGTTTTGTATTAGCAACACATAGAGGAGATCCCTCATCGACGTCCTTTGAGTAGTCCATAGATCACACAGATCTATTGTACATATAATCCTTTGAGTAGCCTATAGATCGCATAGATATCTTCCACTGATAATATTTTGAGTAGCTCACAGATCGCGCAAATAAAGGACCAACAGCTGACGATATCCCTCGGGAAATGTAGCAAGCATGTGGCGTCGAAATGATGCCACTGAAAATTCAAAACACCCAATGTGAAGATTGTAAAACCACAAAAAATATTTTCACACGGAAAAACTAATAGCTACTCATCAATCCTATATGTCACATAATAACATGATAAATATGTTGAAAATGTTTATAATTACCAATATTTAAGTGTTACATATTACTATAACAAAATCGCTTGTCTTAAAACTGCTTTTGCTTGGTAGAGAGTCCGTTTTCCTTGAACATAAGGAACTATATTAAGTTCGAGACCGAGAGGCAGTACATATCATTCGAGTCCGTCTTCTTATCAGTACATATCATTGTCGTCGACCTAACCAGTAATGTCAAACGGTTAACGCGCGTTAAAATACTTCAAGCCAAAAAGATGACAAACTCTTGTCTCCTTATCAGTACATATCATTGTCGTCGACCTAACCAGTAAGGTCACTATAAGATTATAATCAGGAAAAATTTCGTTCCATCTCTTGTTTGATCGCTAAGGCTGATAATTAGACAAAATTGTGGTCCATGTCTTGTTTGATAGGTAAGGTTACGTGATTCTCGCGGACTTCAACTTGGTGTTTGCCATTAACGACGAGGTTACTTATCCGTGATCCACTTAATGGTTGCGAGCAAACATCTGTTTATTTTGAATATATGTGATATTCCTCGACCTCAAGGGTCATTGGCATCCATCTCTCAAATAATTTGGTAAAAATTGCCAATTACGCTTTCCTTTATCGGTGAGATTTTTCGTGGTGTGTCCATTTTACCTTTCTTATTACGTGTAGTGTAAATTATTTTTATAAAATAATAAAATAATACAAATTCCAGTAGGTTGTGAAGTAGAATTTTTTTAAAATTTGGGTAAAGGTTTTCAAATTTAAGGATTTTATGTACGAAGGGTTTCTGATGGTGTTAAATTTATTTTCACTAAAAAAATTCAAACACTACAATTACCTGATTTTTTGAATATCTTTTACTTACTAGATTCCAAAAAAAATAGCATCCAAACCCTTTTTTGTTACACAACTCAAAGACAGATTTGTCTCGTAAGAGAATATATAAATATCTCATTGTCATCAACCTAATAGTGAGAATATATAAATATCTCATTGTCATCAACCTAACAGTGATGTCAGTATCAGATAAATAGACAAAATTGCGGTCCATGTTTTGATTGATAGGTAAGGCTACGTGATTCTCGTGGGCTTCAACTTGGTATTTGCCATTAACGACGAGGTTACGTTATCCCTGGTCAACTGAATGGTTGCCGGCGAACGTTAGTTTATTTCGAATAGATGTGATATTCCTCGACCTCAAGAATCAAGAGTCATCGTCACCAATATCTCAAATAATTCTCGACCTCAAGAGTCATTGTCACCCATATCTCAAATAATTGGTGAGATTTTAGGTTGAAAAGCTATACTCATTCCTTATAGGACGTTTTATGTCTTTATACTCGTGTGTCCATTTTACCTTAATATCTCATTACGTGATTGTGTGCGGTACAAGTTTTTGATGCGAGAATACTTCTAACCCATGTGATGTCAAAAACTTTAACTGGATCATAAGTTTTATAAATCTATTTCATTAATGTAATTATAAAAGGTAAATACTATATTATATTATATTAATTTTATACACACTTTTATATAATATATCATATATGAAAGAACATGAAATAAATTTTGAGAGTATTTAAAAGAATATTTTCCATCAATATTATTACGGTACGTGCTACATGGATAATTGTAGGGGTAACAATGTATTTATAATTTTATCCACTTTAATGAAGGATGTTATGATATTGTTGAAATTGCAGTATTTCTTATGGATGTGTGCGTTATTGGAATTATTGAATGGTGTTGGTTAAATTAATGGGTAAATATGTTTTTATTATTATTTAAAACAGTGGACACTTGTAACATATGTGAGGATAACAATTACTATGTTTTATAAACATATTTAATTAGTGATTATTTTTTTACATTAATAGAGTTTGAAATTATATCTTTCAAGTATAACGTTAATATTATTGGTCATATTTTAAATGTAACATCAATATTATTGGTTTTAAAGAATGTCAATTTTTAAAATTCAAAAGCATTGATTGTAGGTCAATTATGCAATATAAAGCCTTACTTCTAGATTAAAAAATGGTAAACTAATATTCATATGTAATGTTTTTTTTTATTGATACAATATGAGCATACCAATAAGGTAGCCCAAATTATTAAATATATAGATAAGTGGACCTTCTAATATTCATTAAAATAAGAAAGGAATTAGGAGCACATATTTCAATATGGAATAGAGGGATTCACATGGAGGGGCACAATATTGACATCTAATGATAATTTATTTTGGAGAACATATTGAAATATTTGAATACTCTCGAGCACACAACTAATCTCGCCATCCATAATGGACAAAATAAGAAACATTTCTCTAATAAAGTTCTTAGATGAAGTTACAGAAGCACACTTAAGGCACAATGTCTTGTCAATTGCTGATTGCTACAATGAACCTCTAAGTAATAAGCTTGAGATACATTCTCTCTATGTGATGATGTTGTGGATGGACAATTGCTCATAATACCAATACGATACAAAAAAAAATATTTAATATGGTCATATGAAAGTGTTTAAATAGATTTAAGTGCTACTATTTAATGGAAAAAGCCAACTACAAACTCAAAAATTAATGAAAATTTGCATAAAAAATATTTAAAAAAAAAGACAACATTAGATAGTGGGTTTAGAAGAAAATATTCCAGTTGTGCTAATAACATCATATGGGTATGGACACTAGGGGTAAGATGGAAAGGACAAAACATGAAAATAAATGAGAGGCCTTCTCATAATTAAGCCACAATGGGGAGTAATGTTGATGAATGATACTTTATTTGAATGATGTTGGCTTAAATATCTATCGGAAATTGTGACTTAGCAATATGAAATTGTGAATTTGTATACAAAAATAATATCTTGACAACTATAATCAAATTTGGAATTATATATCATATATACATTGATATCTATTTATTTATTTATTTACCTACATGCACATACATATGATAATTATGGAATTGACATCTTTGTATTAAATACAAATTCAAATTTTTAGAATTGAAGATTACGCTAGTGGAATAACATATTACACTATATAAAATCAATATTTTCACCTTTAGAAACCAAATTTGGCACTTTAATAGTTTGAT
This sequence comes from Pinus albicaulis, assembly GCA_034641835.2. Taxonomy (NCBI): domain Eukaryota; kingdom Viridiplantae; phylum Streptophyta; class Pinopsida; order Pinales; family Pinaceae; genus Pinus; species Pinus albicaulis. Next base: position 480,527,532 of record CM076569.1, on the reverse strand, counting down.
AGTAGCACATTTAGAATGAAAATTAATTTTTTTAGCTCTACATTATTCTTTATTCATCCAAATTTAATTAAATAACGTCTCTTCTTTGTACTTAAAGTTAAGCTCTCTGCTATGGTTTTATACATTTTCCTCTCTTAAATATATTTTAACCAGAATAAAAGTGTGCTTTCTACCCTACCATTGGTGAAGTTTTGCTCACTAAATTTGGTGAAAAAATTAAATTAGAGAATAGTGACACTTAAAACTTGTGTTTAGATATATCTACATAGGTAAATCATGGTTTCTTATGATTCATTGGGATAAGTGATTTTTGACATTTTATCGAGTCGTTATCTACATCTTATTACAATAAAACAATAATTTAGTTAAAATAATAATAAAATTTCCCATGATTGCAAAATGAAAAAAGTCTTCTAGACATGAAGTAATGAACATTTGATATTGTAAATGAGCTAACAATTTCTTTGATGACAGGATTGGATCCACCTCTCTTGTAGATGTTTTTTTATGGCATGTTGGATTACATTGGAGGATTATAATTGTTGGATTTGGTGGATTTTGTATCATTAAGATGGATCTTTGTATGCACTCTGAATCAAACAAAAGTTGGTCATGGACGCGACAAAAACATCTTCATGGACTAAGATCATGTCGCTATATGAGAAAGGCTTAAGCTTGTGATTTCTTCCTCCCTACACAAAAGGGATAAAAGATAAATACGGTATTCATTTCTTTATGTTATATAGTTTCTATAAAATTTGATGCTAAATGTGAAGAGGAAAACAAATAACTGTTGCACTTGGAAATTTATTAGCCATTATGACTGAACTATTTAGTAATTTCAGCCCCATATAACCCCCAAGAAATTTTTTTGGTTGACCAAAGACCAATCAGACACGATGCAAGGATTACAGGTCTATGAAATTCCATGTTCATGCGGAAATTCCTATATTGGCCAAACTGGTCTCCCTTTGAAATCCAGGCTACAAGAGCATGTAGCGCATACAAACCACAACCATGTAGCAAAACCAACCATCACTAAGAACTCTTTCAAGTCCAAACATCTGATTCGGTTTGATCATTCAAAACTCCTAGCCTCAGTTCCATTTTATAACTCTAGGGTTATTTGAGAAGCCTTGGAAATCGAGAGTAACCCTAATAATTTTAATAGAGAGGATGCATATAGACTTAGCCAATCACGGAAGCCCAACATCCACCATATTGGTCGCTGATAATTTGAACTCCACCATCCTATTTCCAATTTGTTAGTCGACCCCCTTGTGGTTGTTGATTCATTCGTAATTCTATGTATTTAACTAGTTTATTTAACTAATATATATATATATATATATATATATATATATATATATAAACATCAAAAATCTTTATTCCGATTAAAATTCTTCTAATTGTTTTCAAAAATATTTTTAATCATATTGTTTAGTTTTGATTTTAAATTAAATTTAAAATTATGTCAAAATTTAAAATTAAATTAAATCAAATTTTATAATCTTTAAATTTATTTAAATTAAATTAAATTAAAAATAGAAAATATTTTGTTAACTAACATTTTTGTTTGACTACATTATTTATTACTTGTTGAATTCTAATAATTATTAATTCTTATAATTTTTCACCCATTCTTAATATCCTAATATCTTAATCCATATTTTTTTTTTCTAAGTGAGACTAATTCTATTAAGTATAAAAGTACTAGTACAAAACTGCCACAGCTGCTGCTATGAAAGCCAGACAGCTGGGGTTGATAAGCATGCTGTTCTTAAAAAGCTTGGATCGCCCATAGCAGGAAACCGATCCTGTAAACATAATAGTCTGGGTCGCCCATGATAGGGAAACCGACCTTAAGTTTATGCAAGTCATAGAGACAGAAAAATATAAACTGAAAACATCTATCAGCCATTCTCGCTAGCATCTAAAACTGAAAAACACAAAATCTCCAACAATCATTGAGCAAGGAAACCTAGGGAGAATGCTGATTGCGCGCCTTAGTTCACCCGTCATGATCCGGAGAAATCAGCTCCTCAACAATCCTGCAACCATATTCATCTTCATTGCTGCTGTCCACCATGCCCGCGTGACTGCCATCCTTCAGGTCCTGGTTCTCAGCAACAGAATTCAGCTCCGCTTGCAGTGGGAGAGTGGAGCAGGGGGCGCAGGGAGGAGAGGGAGAAGCAAGGCGGTCAGGGGCCGGATGAGGGATTTCTTCTCGGAGGGAGATAGTAATGAAAGCAGTAACAATGGAGTCGACGGAGTTACAGTGGAAGTGAAGCTCGGCGCTCTGGGTAGTTTGCCTTATGGTGGACCCCGAAAGCACTCTGCCAGGTGGAATGGGCTGACTAGAAGGAGAAGAAGGGCCAGCGCGACAGGGAGCATGAACTCGCCCACGTCCTCTACCGCCGCCTCTGCGCGAAGCTGGAGGAGGGTTAGGCTCATCTCTTGCAGAAGAAGAGCCCAAATCAGAAGAGGGCGAGGGAGGAAAGATGGAGGCCTGACCCCAGCTAATTTCGCGTCGGCAGTGCATCCGCTGTCTGAGGCGAGGCATGGAGAGGGGAAGGTGGCACGAGCAAGGCGAGACAATGGAGGAGACAGAGGCCCTGTGAGCGGAGGGACAACAACCAGGGGGAAGCAAATGAAGACCAGTAGGAATCAATGAACCTGCAAGGAGCTCGACAGAGACGCCAGGTGGGGAAGAGACGCTGCAGAAGGGGCTGTTGGTGAAGTAAAATCCCGGAAGCGTCTCCAAGCAGGCCAAAATACAGCAACGACGCCCAGTCTGAGTTTTGAAACTGGAATCGGCAAAGCCAGAAGGGCATTCACCGCTAAGGGGAGTCAGAGCTCTCCCATGGCTTCTCCTGTCATGCTCGCCATCCATATTGAGAGCCAAAATCTGAATAACTGCCATATACAGCAGCGACAAGGTGCAATTAATCTCCGGCTGGTCGACTCGAGGCATATTAATGTCAACTTTAAGGCTGGTGTATGAGGCCATGTGGGCTTCCCATGTGAGCTCCGTTGGGAGCTGCGCAGGGGCCCAGGTCCCTTCATACCTCCACCTCATCCGCATCCGGAGAATATCTTAATCCATATTAATTATAATTTCAATTTCCATTTTTCTTATTTGACATATTTAATTAATTAATTTGGTCAAAATTAAATTATTATCTCTTGTTTAATTATTCTATTTTGACATTTCCCCAATGGATAATAGTTTCATAATTCTATATAATTGGAATTCCAACACTCTTTCCCTCATGAAGCTCTCTGGTTCACTGATGTTGGATGGTGTAACCATCCAAAAAATTTCTTAAATGGACAGATTCTAAATGTGTTACACAGTTCTCCTCTGGAAATTTCTACCAATATAAATAACTACGAAAATCTTAGATCTCTTATTTAGTAATTTGTTTAAGTTAGTACTCGATACAATCACTTTTATTTGATTTTTATCTTCAAAAGGAAGTATGGATTGATGTATCTGAACCTCTTGGGAAAGGGTATGAGATGATTAACAACACTAAGCATATGTCTTCCTCCCCTTTCTGAGCTCCCAGGGTGGTGAATGGAGCTGGTGGGCTCCTGGGGATGAGAGACTTCTGACTCAGAGGGTGTGTAGAGATCTGGGCTCTCCCCTAGTCAGAGTATGTCCCAATTACTGTCCTGCCTACTTTGTGGGATAACCTCCCTATTTGGCCAATGGGATGAGGCACTTGAGATAGAGTACTATGATCCCTACCACTTGTAGTAGGCGGATCTTATCCAAGTTAGTGTATGCAGGTATTCTACTATCTCACTCTCAAGGGTCAAGATGTGAAGATCAGGGACAATTAGGTAGATTTTGATCATTACCTCTGGTAAGTTTATCTCACATATTTTCAAGGAATTTAGGATAAAGTGCGATCCCTAAACATTGGGGTAGGTCTGATAGTGCCAATTGTCTTCGGATACAAGGTGGAAGAAGAGGGATCGCCTAATATGATTTTTATTCCTTGAATTTAACATTTCTCAACATTTGGAGATTAGAAGATATGAATTAAGACAAGATATGACTTGATGATGATGATGGTTCTACTTCAGATGACCGTATTGATTATTGGAGAGAGGGTTGATCTAGGCTCCCCGATTATGATGTGGGTTGAGATGGAATCCCATATGATGATTCTTCTTCTTCTATTTTATCAAGATTGGTTAGCTCATGAGCAAAGGATGATATGTGATGGATATTTTGTTGATATAACGGAGGTGTAGGAAAGGTTGATCTCACCTCCATTGGTTGTGGATTCCTCTTCTTTTATAAGTCGATATGATATGGGTCTTATTGATGGTACAACTATCTACCTTTCTTATGATTTAGATATGCTCACTTATGATACAAATGGAAATTTCACCCTATCTGAGAGGGAGTGTTAAATTCAGCAGTGAGGGGGGAATTTCCCAATAAATAAATATTAATTAAATTACCTTTGGGATCAAAAAGAAATTTCTAGTCAATTCCACTTCAAATTAGAGGGAATATTATTAATTTGAAATTATTTTTTTTTACCTATTATCGGCCTTTCCCAAAGGAACCTAACTCTATGGACAAATAAATATATAAACCCCTCTTGGATAAATCCAATGAGACAAGAAAAGAGATTGTGTCACATATCTCTAAGGTACACTTTATTATTGGTCATGTTTCTCTTAAAGTTTGTTGATAATATCGGTGGATGGAATGTTGAAAATGGAAACAAGAAGAGGCTTCTAATTTAATTTTCCCTTAATTAAATTAGAAGGAAATTGTAATTCCACATCACATGAAAAATTATACGAGTTAACTAAGTTAGGAATACTTAGTTATCTCAATAAATTCGATTTGAGGGTCAAAATTGAAGCATGTAGAGTGTTCCCTAATTTTTAGGAGGCCCAATTGCAGTTTATTCTGAGTTGTAATTAATTAACTTAATTATTTAAGTCAAAATCAACTTAAATAGTTCTAATTGATGGAGGAACTAGTGAGAGGTCCAGTGAATTAAATATAATTTATTTCACATGCAGTGATTAATCAGATAACCTATAGTCCGTTAAAAATATCTCACGCATGTCAGTTCTGAGGAAGACCGAGTTGAGATTGGAGTTAAAGGGAAGTGTAATATCAGTTGTATAATTAGAAAATTGTACAAGTAGTGCATGGAGTCATAGGAAGAACCTTGATGTATTGTGCAATCATTATTGGGGAATTTCCTAACTAATAGGGGGCCAATTACCCTAGGGATTTCTCAAGAAAGCAGGCATCCAGACGCCAAGAAATTGGTTAAGTATTGAGCCAAGCTAGCCTAGGAATCAATGAGATAGACAGAGATAATGCAGAGAGCTCTCAAACCCAAGAGAAGAAATTTATTGTTGTCATATTCTTTGACTTATGAAATATACATATAGTGGGGTTTTTAGCTGAGGCTTTCCCTAGAGAAATATTTGTTTTGTGCGATTGAAATTCTTTCTCTTTTTAGTTCATGTGATTATGGGATCATAATTAGTTAAAGTAATTTGCAGAGTAGATATAAGTATTTTGTTTTAGCATATTATAAATATCAATTTGAGTCTATGTGTATTTTTTACATGGTGTCTAATTATGGATCACTATATACGAGAAGATTATGAGCTTGTTTTGATCAGCTGAATTGAATTTGCAGATCTACTCTTCAGGACTAGCAACATGATCAAGATGTCTTTCTATGGATTGAGACTCGAATATGCCGTTTAGTGTAGTTTGAATTAAATAGCTTTGAAACGCAATATTGAAGAATTATTGGAAGACAACAGGCTAAAGGATTTCATAAAAAATGATATTGGCAGGCCCGAATCAACAAATGCTGAAAATATGGATGCATGGAAGAAGAATGTAGCAAAGGAGAGAAGGATTGTGTTAGAAGGAGTTTGAGATCATATTGTCTCGAAACTCCATGAAAAGGAAACTCCATACATTATGTGGAAGGCATTAACATATTTGTTTCATAACAATAGCGACCACAGGAAGATGGCGCTAAAGGATAAGCTCAGAAAAATAAAGATGGAGAAGGGGGGCACAATAAAAAAATACTTGACCAAGTTCAATCAGTGTTGGGATGAGCTTGGAAGTGTTGGTGTTACAGTTTCTCAGGATGATATGGTGAGGCTAACACTTATAGGCATTCCAAAGAGCTGGAAAAACTACCAGGATTTGGTGAATGGGAGGGAGAAGCTACCAAAGTGGGAGCGAATGTGGTCCAATTTGGTACAAGAAGAGATGCAACAAAATACCAGAGATGGATTCTCATCAAAGACTAATTATGAGGAGAATTGTCCCTTGGATAGAAAGGAAAATAAAGGGAAAGGGAAGGAATCCCATTACAAATCATATTATGTTCAGGAAGGCAAGAAGGAGGACTCATTAAATATTAAATGTTTTCATTTTTATGAGATGGGATACTATGCCACAAAGTGTACCCACAAGAAGGCCAACAAGAACCCTTCAAAAGGAGTGGAAGGTCAACCTCTTCATTCAAAATTCGAGTTGTATTTCACTCTGATTTCATGCATGGTGTCATTTGTGATGGGTTATGTGTTGTACCCAGATATTGAAGCTTCATTCCATATGAGCAGTAAAAATGAATTCTTCAGCAACTTGGAGCAGACGGATCTCCAAATGCACATCGATATGGGAGATGACTAGAGGTATAGCACAAATAACATAGATACTGTTACCTTTCAAATGGATTCGAGTACTCCTCTCACATTAAAATATGTCATGTATGTTCTTGGTTTAAAGAATAATTTAGTTTCGGTTGCTATGTTAGAAGCTAATGGCTATGACGTGATATTTAGCAAAGGAAAGGCATTCCTTCATCACAAATCCATGGGACAGGTGAAGGAGACTGGGGTTCAAGTAAAGAAACTCTACAAATTGGATAAAGAAGACTATGATGCCTTGAGCACGAAAGCATAGAAGGTACAAAGCAAAGACATTGGTGAGTTATGGCACAAAATATTGGGCCATCTAGACGATGGCTCTTTGAAGATCATGTAGAATATTTCTACAGGACTTCCTAAAGGTGCACGTGAGTAGCGGCATACATGAAAATAGTGTACATTGTGTAAGTACACCAAATCCGTATTTCATGATAAGGAAATTCAAGTGAAGGTGATCCTTGAAAGAGTTCACTCATATATGTGTGGACCGTTCTCGACAGCCTCCATAGAAAAACACATGCATTATATGATTTTTGTAGATGATATTTCATGCAAGTGTTGGATATTCTTCATGCAGAAGAAATATCAGACACTCTTAAAAATTTGTGAGTTGAAATCACTTGTCGAGAAATATACAGGGAAGAAGGTGAAGGCTCTCAGGAGTTACAATTGTGGAGAATATGTGTCGAATGAATTCAAGAACTTACATGCTTCAGAAGGAATTCAACATGAATTGATAACACCTCTCAACCCACAACAAAATGGGGTTGTAGAAAGGAAGACCAAAACTATTGTGGGAGAGCACGAGTGATGTTTCATGATAAGGGCCTTTGGTTGAAATTGTGGGCTTAAGCATGCAACACAACAATATTTCTGTAGAATAGAAGTCCTCACCGGATTATCAGGATGACTACACCAGAGGAAGATTTTCCAAGTAAGAAAATAGATGTGGTACACTTTAAAAAAATTTATTCATCATTTTATTTCCATGTAACCATGTATGCCAGGAAAATTCTAGAATCATCAGCTGAGTTGGTAATATTTGTGGGGTACACCGATACACCTTACAACTTTCGGGTGTACATTCCATGTCACAGGATGACAGTGGTTAGGAAAGATGTAAAATTTGATGAAGAGAATTCCATGCAAATTTCCCTTGAGAGGGAGCCTTAGTTAGATGTAGTTGAAGAGATCTTAGCTCCAAAAGAATAACCTCAAGATGTGGAGTAGCCACAAGTAGAGGAACAAAGAGTGGAAGCACCCACTCAAGCAAATACATCCAAAGACATAAGAAAACACACTAGAGAGGCTGAAATATTGGTGCTCGATGCTAAATCAAATTTGGGATCACCCACATCACAACGCAGGCAGAGAAGGTCCCAAAGAGGTACATTGGCTACATGGCACTTATGAGCGAGAGTGTAGATATTGAGCCATCCTCATTCAAGGAATTAGTGCAACAAGTAGTATGGGTTGATTCCATAGTTGATGAGTATGACTCCATTATCAGAAACATTGCATGGAAAGTTGTCCCAATACCAGACGATAAGTTAGTTGTAGGATCTATGTGGATCTACAATGTGAAGGAGGAAACGTATCAGAGTGTTAAGAAAAAGAAGGCCAAATTTGTGGCTAGAGGTTTCTCTCAGGTGGAGGGAATTGATTACGAGGAGACCTTTGCTCCATTTGTAAGGTACTTGTCAATCTGATGTATCCTTTCACTTTTAGTGCATATGGAATGGCATATACATGAGATGGATGTAAAGACAACCTTCCTAAACGCAGTAATTGTGGAAGAGGTGTACATAGAGTAGCCGAAAGGATTTGAGACCTTCGAAAATGAGTCTCATTTATGCAAACTCAAGTGAGCATTGTATGGATTTAAACAAGAACCCTGTGCTTGGTACACCAGGATCAACATCTACTTCACTTGGTTGGACTTCACCAAAGGTGAAGTAGATGTGAAACTTTACCATATTGTGGTAGAAGGTAAATTATTGATTATTTTATTATATATCGATGATTTGATTATGATAGGTGATGAGCAGCTAATCAATTCTTTCAAAGAGGATCCTAAAATATAATTTGAAATGAAGGATATGGGGCTCTTACATTATTTCCTTGGTTTGGAAATTTGGAAAAGATATGGGGAACTATTTGAATCTCACGGAAAGTATGCCAACAAGATTCTGAAGAAGTTTAACATGGAGAGAATCAAACCCATGAAGACTCCTCTAGCACGAAATTAGAGGAAGGAAGATGTTACTTTTGGTGAAGTGGTAGAAGCTACCATCTACAGACATATTGTGGGTTCACTCATGTACTTGGTGAACACACGAATATACATATGTTATGTGGTTAACCAACTTAGTCAAGTTATGGTTTAGCCTACCAAGTTCTATTGGAAGGAAGGAAAACATATCTTGAGATACCTTAGAGGCACCACTTGGTTTGGTATTTGGTATAGGAGGACAGAGAAATTAAAGCTTCAAGTCTTCGCAGATGCAGATTGGGCAGGGAGTCCATCTGATAGGAAGAGAACATCAGGGGGCATATTTAGTATTGGGTCAGCAATATTTTACTGGTACAGTAGGAAGCAGAGATTAGTTGCACACAGTTCAGTAGAGGGAGAGTACTTGGATGCTAGTCAAGAAGCTTGTGAGGCTATCTCGATGAGGAAGATCCTTGTTGGGTTTTTTGGTCAGCATATGGATCCGACAGTGATTTATTTTGATAACCAGAGTTGCATCAAACTCTCGATTAATCTAGTTTTTCACGACAGGTCCAAGCATATTGATATCTGGTATCACTATCTTATATATTGGGTGTAGTGGAGGATTATGTCATTAGAGTACATTCCTATAGAGGAGTATTATGCAAACATTTTGACGAAGGAACTGTCAAGGGGAAAAATTGAGTTCGAAAGAGGTAGGATCGGGGTAGCAGACAACCACTTTCTTGTTGAGAGGGAGTATTGAAAATGGTAACAAGAAGAGGCTTCTAATTCAATTTACCCTTAATTAAATTAGAAGGAATTATAGTTCCACATCACATGACAACTTGTAAAAGATAAATAAGTGAGGAATACTTAGTTATATCATTCAATTTGAGTTGAGGGTCAAACTAGAGGCATGTACAGTTCTCCCTAAGTTTTAGAGGGCGAGTTGCACTTGATTTTAAGTTGTAACTAATTAACTTAATTATTTAAGCTAAAATCAATTTAACTAGTTCTAATTGATGGAGGAACTAAGGAGAGGTCCAGTGAATTAAATATGATTTAATTTACATGCAGTGATCAATCATATAATTATTAATCTGCTAAAAATAGCTCATGCATACATCAGTTCCGAGGAAGAACCTGTTGAAATTGGAGTTAAAAGGAAGTGTAATACCAGTTGTATAGCTAGAAAATTGTATAGTTGGTGCATGGAGCCATAGGAAGAGCCTTGATGTATTGTGCAATAAATATTGGGGAATTTCCTAATTAATAGGGGCACAATTACCCATGGGATTGCAAAAGCAAGAAGGGCATCCATAGGCTAAGAAATTGGTTAAGTATTGAACCAAGCTAGCTTAAGAATCAGTGAGATATAAAAAGATAGTGCATAGAGATCTCAAGCCTGAGAGAACCATTGCATTGTTCTCATATTTTTTGACTTATGTAATATACATATAGGGGGGTTTTTAGTAGAGGCTTTCCCCAGATGAATCCTGTGTTATGCGATTGAAATTGTTTCTCTTTCTTGTTGATGTGATTATGCGATCATAATTGGTTTATGAAATTTGTAGAGTAGATTCAAGTATTCTATTTTAAAATATTACAAATATCAGTTTGAATATACATGGATTTGCTACATGGGAATGCTCTCTCTGACCAGAAGATAGTGTGTCTAATGTATGGTTTCCTTAGATATCTTATATAATGTCTCTCGCATGATCTCTATAATGTTAGATATAAGACTTTTGTGATCCATAATGTAGATAAATCTCTTTCATATTAATCACATCATCCAAATCCTAATTATGTGATCTCTATAACATTGAAAGAACACCATCATATCGACGACATCCTCTGCAACATCTTCTTAATTGCATCACTCTTGTCTCTCGACTTGATATTTGTAGTATCCGATGGATGGAATCACTATGATATTAGTATGTCTCTGAGATTCACAAATATTTTTCATAGAGATATAGTACGCAGGGATAGTGAAAATTTCATGTTTTGTAGCTTGCATATGAATTTCGATGGCATTAGATTTGGTACTCTCATATGCAAGTCTCTAATATTATGGCCAATGGATTTTACGCTGGCATTGATTCGTGGGTATGGACATCATTTATCCAGGAATATTATCTCCATACATCATTACCATGTATATATACTTGTTCAATATAATGCAAAACAACATGGTTTCAATTCACCATAGGTATGGTCTCGTTTTGATATTGGGTATCGTATGTATATTTTGGGAATGTGTTGCATCACACAGATAGACACACACAAATATATATGTATGTATATTCTAGGCATCATTCATCTCTTTTGTACAACACTTCTTTCCGAATGGTTATTACTATGTTGGCATCACATTCTCTAATGGTCTCATAAAATCACTTTAAGTGTATAGTTACAGTATGTCAAGATTCAATAACTTAGTGTATGTATGGCAGGGATGTACATCTAATGATAGACAACGTATGCATATGCTTTTCATGGAAGACAATATATGTATAGCATGGTTGTGTATGTCATGGATGACATGGTTGTTGAATATTGTAACTAAGTTTGGTATTCATAATTTATATTTATTCAATTTATCAAAATAATTAAAATAAAAATAATTATATTATCATTTGAATTTATTACTATTATTATTAAATGACTTATTAAAGCATGTTTTTCATGCTTGGGTCATATTTAGTATAAGGTCCCAATTGTAGACTTCTAGGTTATACATTACAGATATATATTGACCCTTATTGGGCTTTGCATCATGTAATTAGGTTTTTTTTTGAGTCAAAAATGGTTTAGTAGCCCTCCAAACCAAGTTGGAATTAAAGAGATCAAGTTGGCCTCAAAGGGAGGAATTGGAACCCATATGAAGGCTATAAAATCAAGGAGATCAAATTCATTAGCTCACTCACTTCTCAAGCCACTTATAAGTTCACTGAATCAAGGGAAAAAGTGTGAAGTTGAAGGAAGAGGCAGTAAAGAGTGCGAGTTGGGTCTAGAAGCAAGAGGAAAAGAAAATTGAAGTTCTTTTGAAGGAACCTCTCTATTTCATGCTCTCTCTAGGGAGAGTGAAGTCTCCTAAGTATGGATGCTGATTTTGCTACAAAATATGCAAAGGTTATATAAGACTAGATGTTTCTACTGCTAGGTCAAAGATTTGGATGGATAACTTGGTGTGGAAGGAAAGTATAACTCAAGTCTAGTGTAAACAATATCAAAGAATACTATTGAAAGGAATAATTATCTTGACTAGGTTTTCCCCTCGAGGGGGTTTTTTCCCTGGCATAGTGCCTATATATGGCGTCTCTTGTTTTTTACCTTCATATACACATAATATGGTAATTTCTTGATGAAAGATAAGATAATAAAGAAGTAAAAGAATCCAACACATTCACAAGTAATCATTCAAGATCGAAGAATCTAACCCTAGTATAATTACATTGCTTCTTCGACTTGGTATAAAAGCTAAGGTCAAGAAGAATTAAATGTCACTTTGAAGGAATGTATTCTCCCTCATTTATGGATTACATAAGGATTGGTATCAACTCTACTAGTATATGGATCAAGAATCTCCTCCACTGCCTATTCATAAAAGTCAAATATCAAGGAATTTTGGTTGCCCTTACAGGATCTCTCCTTGAGGACCAATGCATGGATCATTGATAGTGGAGCATCAAGGCAGATGATTGGAGAAGGTAAAAAACTACATACACTCTCAAGAGAACCATCCTCTTATATTGGTGACAAAAAAATCTATGCTGTGAAAGGTTTGGAATCAACCTAGCGAGAATTAAAAAGTGGATCGAAGATAGACATCAATAACATACTATATGTTCCAAGTTTGAAAAATAAATTACTTTCTATTTGTTGCTTAGAAGATAAAGGTGAAATAAATTATTTTGCTAATGGAAAAGTATTGGTATGGGACATAGACTCTAGCATTAACGAAGCTAGAGTCATTGGAGTTCGTGAAGGAAGTCTATACAGGGTCACTACATTATGTCCTCAAGATTTAGTTCATATGTAAATTAGTCCTATTGAACTATGACATAGAATATATGGTCATCTACACTAAAATATCACCCCCTCTCTTAGCCAATTGGTTAATGGAATCCCCAATATAAAGGAATATCATGAAGGTGTATGCAAGGGATATTATTTGGGAAATAACACAAGAAAACCATTTCCAAATAGTGAATCTAGGGCCAAGTAGATTTTTGATCTTATTCACTTCGATGTATGTGGTCACATGTCTGATAAATATTTTATAGGTCATCTCTATTATTTGGCCTCCATAGATGATCATTCTAGAAAGAAATGGATTTATCTTCTTAAGAAGAAGATGGAGTATTTGATAAATTCAAGGAATTTCGAGTTGAAGTGGAAAACCTCATCGAAAGAAAGATAAAGACTTAGATCCAACAACGGTGGGGAATAAAATTCCAAGCAACTAATTGAATATTTCAAGGAAGCAAGAATTAAGAGGGAGCTCATTGTTCTCTACTATCCCGAACAAAATGGAATTGTTGAAAGAAATAATAGGTCTATTGAATAAGACATCAAGATAATTCTACTTGATCAAGACCTAAAAAATTTATCCTAGGGGGAAGAAACCATTACAACCGTGTACATACAAAATATAAGTCCCCATAAAAATTTCAAGAACATAACTCTTGAAGTAGTGTTTACAGGAAAGAGTATGAGTGTGGATTATCTCTAAATATTTGGAATTCTTTCATACATCCATGTTCCAAAGAATAGGCGAATAAAGTTGGATTCTACAAGTATCAAAGGAATATTCATTGGATATAGTCTCTCCTCAAAGGCATATAGAATGTACATCAAAGAAATAAGGAAATTCAAAGTAAAAAAAGATGTCATATTTGATGAGAGCCAAGCCTACAAGAAGTCCAAAGATATTCCCATAGATTTTTGTGACGAAGAATCTCCCATATTTTAAGACGAATAACTACATCGTTAAGACCTATCTAAAAATCATGAAGAAAATGAAAAAGTGATCATATTCAACCTGTGACCATCCCAACCGCAAGGAAAAGTCAAAATTGGTTAAAATCTACTCTAAAAAATTCCGAGGGATATGAAGCACCCACAAGAACCTTCAGGGAAAGTAAAATACCGAAGAGATACATTGGATCTATTGAATACATGAAAAAACTCATTCAAGTTGAACCCTCTACATTTAAGGAAGTTATTCAACAAGATCTATGGAATAAGATGATGTAAGAATAATACCGATCTATCATGAAGAATGGGGCTTGGGAAACTGTTCCTAGACCTAGTCACAAATCAGTTGTCACATCCAAATGGATCTAAAAAATCAAGCATGTTTTTGATGGAAGCATAGACACGTATGCATCAAGGTTAATTTCAAGGGAATTCTCTCAAAATCAAGGAATAGATTATGAATAAACCTTTGCACCTACAACAAGGTATACTACCATAAGATATTTGGTTTCATCTACTGCTACAATGGGTTGGAATATCCATCAAATGGATGTGAAAACCACATTTCTTAATGGGACAATTTATGTGGAAGTATACATTGAACAACCCAAAGGTTTCGAAGTAAATATTAGGGATTCTCACGTCTGCAAACTCCATAAAGCCCTATATGTCTTGAAGGAAGCTCCTAGGGTATAGTATGCAAGAATGAATGCATATCTCGTTAGAAATGGGTTCGTGAAGGGTATTGATGATCTAATCTCTACATCAAAGTCGTGAATAATGAGCCTGTCATTATTTTACTATATGTGGATGATATATTCATCAACGGTGTGGAGCATATAATTGAAGAATGTTTAGATGATGTTAGAAGTTGAATTTTAAGTGAAGGATCTAGGGATTAAGCATTATTACCTAGGTCTCGAAGTATGGCAGAAACCCGGGGAAATGTACTTGGGGCAAGGAAAATACATCATCAATATATTGTAGAAATTTGAGATGATGGACTCCAAACCCATGAATACTCCTATGATGAAAAATTTCAATAAGTTACAATGTTCTAACTCAAGTCTTGTGGATCCTACCTCCTATTGACAAATGGTGGGCTCCCCAATATATTTGGTAAACACTAGGCTAGATATATGCTTCGCAATAAACACCCTTAGTCAATTTGAGTTGGAACCTCATCATGAACATTGGATAACTGCTAAAAATATATTAATATATCTTCATGGTAGTATACATCATTCCCTAAAATACAAGATTGAGGAAGTCAAACTAATTGGCTTCTTTGATTCTGTCTGGGGTGGCAGTGAGTCTGATGGAAGAACTACTACTGGTGGATGTTTCAACCTGGAGTCTACTATGGTATCATGGATGAGTAGAAAACAAGGACCCGTTGTCAAAGAGCTATAACCTCAAATACACACCTAGATCCTTGGGTTGCTGGTTAGTAAGTAATACTGATGGTACCTAGAGAGGCTAAAATATTTATTCCACCTTATTCCCAAATGGATAAATTTCTTTGGTCGAGAATCTAGTCCATGGCATTGCAATGCCTAAACCATTGAGTGACCAAATGGATAGATTTCCCTGGTCAAAAATCTAGTCCATGGCATTGCGGTGCCTAAAATTCTTCATGGTTTCATATAGTTTGAGATATTTCCATTGGATATTATGAATATCTCCCTAGTTAAGAGGGAGCCATGGAAAATTTTAGGGGCTAATATTCGTAGGTGGGCTAATTTTCCATGCTTTTTCAAAAAAACAGATTCGTCAATTTCCATTTTTTTGAAAATTGATTTGTCCAAATTTTATAGTATAAAATTATTTTACCCGAAAAATCGCCAAAAATTTATATATACTAATATAAAATAATTATAAACCTAAATATTTCTACAAAAATATCATAATTTTCTTTTACAATTTACATATTAGGGACTAGTAAGATTCGCGAAGGTTTCTAAACGTTAAGATAAATTTCATCCTTAAAATTTTCCCTCGAGGGAGTGTTGAAGATTGTAACTAGTTTAGGTATTCATAATTTATATTTATTATATTTATTAAAATAATTAAAAGAAAAATAATTCATATTATCATTTGAAATTTATTTTTTGTATTAATTGAATTATTAAAACATGGGTTTCATGCTTGGGTCATATTTAGTATAAGGTCCCAATTGTGGACTTCTAGGTAAGATATTGCAAATTTATATTGAACCTTCTTAGGATTTTGAACCATGAAATTAGGTTTGTTTTTTAGTAGAAAAAGGTTTAGTAGCCCTCCACATCAAGTCATCCTTAAAGATATCAAGTCGGCATCAAAGGGAAGAATTCAAACCCATCTGAAGGATATAAATGCAAGGAGATCAAATTCATTAGCTCACTCACTTCTCAAGCTAGATCGAAGTTCACTACATTAAGGGAAAAATTGTGAAGTTGAAGGAAGAGGTATATAAGAGTGCGAGTTGGGTCTAGAAGCAAGAGGAAGAGAAAATAGAAGTTTTGGTGAAGGAATCTCTTTGTTTCATGCTCTGTATAGGGAGATAGAAGTCTCCAATGTTTGGATGTTGCTTCTGCTGCAAAATCTGTGAATTTGTTAGAATATTGGATGTTGTTGCTGCTAGGTCGAAGATCTAGAAGGGTGACTTGGTGTGGAAGGAAAGTTTGACTCAAGTATAGGGTAAAGAGTCTCAAAGAATACTATTGAAAGGAAGGATTGTCTTGGTTTGGTTTTCCCCTTGAGGGGCATTTTTCCTGGAATAGTGCCTATATCTGGTGTCTCTTATTTTTTTATCTTCATACAAACATAATATGGTAATTTCTTGATGAAATATAAGATAATAAATAAGTAAAAGAAACCAACACATTCACAAGTTATTATCGAGATCGAAAAATCTAACCCTAATATAATTACATTGGTTTTTCAACAAGGGTATGAACATGCTCTTCTTGGAACACAGTTTTGGGTATGTGTTATATTCTTTCCATGAATAGCCATGCATGGGGGGGTGATAGCGCATGTTGTATGTTGCAGTAGATGCAGCAGGGGGGGTGGAAACCCCTCCTATTCGTGATCTGGGCAGCGCCCCATGAAAATTTTTTTGGTCCTTATTTTTTGGTGGGCGGACATGGCCATGGTTCTGTGCATGGGTTTGCACATGGTTTTGGGGCATGATGGTTTTCGGCCCTTGGTATTTTTTCGATCTGGTCAAGGGAACTACGGTTATGTTCTAATCTAGAGTTAATGGATTGTGGTTTATGTATGCTTCGGCATGTATATATATTTGTTGTAACACTAGAAGGAATATAATGAAAAATCAAGCTGGTCATCTCGATTTGGGATCCAGGGGAAAATCTCTGTGTATATCTTCTTTATGTTTTATGCTCTTGCTATTGTTTATTTTTTGTTTTTTTAAGATTCGTTTGCAGATAATTTCTATACAGGGTTAAAACCCACATTTGGTATCAGAGTAGTTTAGGCTTCAAGGGGACGCCTTTTCTATTGAGGGGATTTTTGCTCGGGCCTAAGGTAGACCCTGTTTAGTGGGAGATCTACGGGATCGATTATTGTGGTGAAAGAATATGGTGAGCAATGGAAAGATAGAGATCGAGAAATTTAATGGTCATAGTTTTGAGTTGTGGAAGCTCAAGATGGAGGATCTGGTGGTGGTTAAAGATCAGTGGATCGTGGTAGATCCAGGTACTAAACCAACGAAAATGTCAGATGAAGACTAGAAGAAGCTGGATCGAAATGCAAAGAGCACAATATAGTTGTGTGCCTCAGATTCAGTATTGTTGAATGTATCTGGGGAAGCTATAGCAAAGACCTTGTGGGACAAGCTAGGGACTTTATACCAATCTAAGTCTCTGGTGAATAAATTGTTCCTAGCGAAAAAGTTATATAACCTGAGGATGAAGGATGGAGAATTGATGATAGAGCATCTGAATGCCTTATATACTGCGGTAAGTTAACTATCATCTGTTGATATTAAAATCTCAGATGAAGATAAGTGCATTAGTTTGTTGTGTTCTCTACCAAATTCATGGGAAAGTCTGGTCATTGCAATAGGTAGCAATGCAACTACCTTGAATTTTGATGACATTGTCTCAGCCTTACTATTGGAGGAAATGAGACAGAGAAATATGGAGGGTCATAATGAAGATTCCTTATCTGTATGAGGAAGGTCCCAAAACAGAAACAAGAATAAGGTTTCGAGTGGGAAATCTAAATCTAGAGGGAGATCTAAATCTCCTAGAAAGTTTGTAAAGGTGTGCTAGAAATGTGAAAAGGAAGGGCACTACAAAAAGGATTGCATATCTAAAACTCCTAAGAAAGGAAAGGGATCTTATGATGCTCCTTCTACAGAGGCAAAAACCACGGATGAAGGTGGGGATGTGTATTTGGCTTCTTCGTCAAATACACATGTAGATCATGAGTCATGGTTGATTGACTCGGGTGCATCGTTTCACTTCACTCCCCATAGGAAGTGGTTCTGCGAGTATGAGAAATATGATGGCGGTGATGTCTTCTTAGGTGATGATAGGAAGGCCAAAATCATCGGACGTGGAAAAGTCAAGCTGAAGCTGCAAGGTGGAAGGTTTAGAACACTTCCTGGTAATCTGCACATTCCTGCATTGGCCAGAAATCTGATTTCTATAATCAAGATGGATGATGTAGGTTTAAAAATAGTGTTCAAGAAATATACATGTAAGATGGTTCCGGGATCACTGGTATTAATGTGGGGAGTTCAGATTGGAACTCTATACAAGCTTCAGGGCAACACTGTTATTGATGGGTGCAACTGTTCTGTGGTTTTCGAAAGTGGAGCGGAAAGCGTAGCGGTCTCTAGAGAAAATACCATGTTATGGAATCAAAGGCTTGGACATATTGCAGAGAAGGGCCTTCAGATACTGCATGGAAATGGTATGGTAGAAGGTATGTCTAATAGCTCTCTGGATTTCGATTTCTATGAAAGTTCTGTATATGGGAAGCAGAATCGAGTTAGTTTTCCTTCTGGTGCTAAGAGGGCGAAAAAGATATTAGAGCTTGTGTACAGTGATGTGTTTGGACCTGTGTTGGTTCCATCACTGGGTAAGTCTGTGTACTATGTTTCATTCATAGTTGACTTCTCAAGTAATACATGGATATATTTCTTAAGGAAGAAATCTGAAGTATTTGACAGATTTAAATAATTTAAGGCTCTGGTGGAAAACTAGACAAAGAAGAATATAAAGGTGTTAAGGATGGATAATGGTGGGGAGTTTTGCAAGAAGGAATTTGAAGAGTTTTGTAAGAAGTATGGTATAGCACGGTAGAAGACTACTCCATACACACCTCAGAAAAATGGAGTTGAAGAAAGAATGAACAGAACGCTGATGGAAAATGCAAGAAGCATGCTTAGTGGTATCGGGTTAGGACAAGAATTATGGGCAAAGGCAGTGGAGACTACATGTTACTTGGTTAATAGATCACCTTCAGTAGCGTTGGAGGATAAGACTCCATATGAGGTATGGATTGTAATAAACCCTCTCTTTCACATCTGAGGGTATTTGGATGTGATGCATATGTACATGTTCCAAAGGAGAAAATGACCAAGTTGGATAATAAATCTGAAAGGTGCATCTTTATTGGGTATAAGGATGGTTTAAAGGGTTATAAGCTTTGGAACCCAGAAACAAGGAATGTTGTGTACAACCAAGATGTGGTGTTTAGGGAGGTGAAAGATGTTGTAAAACAGGAAGTCCTACCAAAGGAACCTGAGAAGATAGAGTTTGAGCTAAAGGATGATGAATTGGATTCTACAATAAAACAAGACTCAGAAGAGGAAGAGCCACAAACTCCAGCTATGACAAGATCAGTTCGGGAAATAAGACAACCATAAAGGTATATTCCATCTTCTTTCTGTTCAAAATTTTCTTTAACTATAACTGATGATGATCCCAGAACCGTTAAGGAGGTAGTAGATTCAAAATATGGAAAACTCTGGAAGGATGCCATGGTTGATGAAATGGCATCCTTGCATAAAAATGAGGCATGGGATCTGGTGGAGTTTCCGGCTGGAAGGAAGCCCATCGGCAGCAAATGGGTGTTTAAGAAGAAGATGAATGTAGAAGGCAAGGTGGAGAAATAAAAAGCTAGATTGGTAGCAAAATGTTATTCCCAAGTGCCGGGAATTGATTTTGCTAATATTTTTTCTCCTGTTGCCAAGGTTACTTCTATTAGACTACTTTTATCTGTTGTTGTTGCATTTGATTTTGAAATAGAATAGATGGATGTGAAGACAAAATTTCTTCACGGGGATCTAGAAGAGGAGATCTACATGAAACAAATTAAGGCTTTATGGTGAAGGGTGTTAGCTCCATGTAATTATCAATATTGGCAAAGTCCAACTGTAGAGAGAACACTATTTCAACCACTTTGGGATTCTAGGATCTAGCCCTCCTGAATTCGGAGAGGGATCTCTCCAATAAGTGCAAAGATGGGTTTATCTTTAAAATCTTTTGGGTAATGATATTAGGCTAGTTATGAAATCCGAGGGTTTTTTTGTTTTGTTTTGGATGGTTGAGCATGATTATTATTTGAGTGGAAAGTCCTAAATGCAAAGAGTTTCAAAGGTGTGAAGTTGCAAGAAATCAGAACAAGCTTTTTCTAGAAGATAGATATAACGCTGGTTTTTAGTCCATTGGGCTATGGAGTCATAATAGGGTTGAATTGAAACAACAAGATTCAAGAGTGGTCCATGGGGCAAGTCATCTATGTCTAAGGATCTCTTTAAAGTTTATTTTATGGAATGAAATGATACAACAAGAAAGGGAAATAAACAAATGAAGAACAAAGAGCAGCCTAAGATCAGGTAAGTACTTTGAAACTATCCTTCTTTTGGCATACACTTAAGAGAGACATAAAATTAATCTAAGATCTGGTAAGTACTTTGAAACTAGTCATCTTTTGATGCACTTTCAATTAGAAAAACATTTTAAACAAAAAGGGAAACTTAAAAGGCAACTGTAGGAGAAGAAACTAGAGGGCAGGGCTCACCATAAACCTTTCCTAGCTCTACTTTACTTGGTGAACTTTCAAGACAAACATAAAGATGACAAAGAAAAGTCTAAGATCAGGTAAGGACTTTGAACCTAGCCTGCTTTCAACACATTCTTAGGGAAACTTTCAAACAGTATTTGGGGATAAAACTAAAGGATAGGGCTCACCATAACTTCCTAAATTCATATCTACTTAACATAAACTAAAAATAAAATTAAAGAATAACAATTAGCCTAGACAGTAGGAGGAGGGAACGCCAACATTCCTAACTACTTGAAACTGAATTAAATCATTCCTAAACAACACAATTGGAAGAAAACATGTCGATAAAGATTATCAGTCAGAGAAGGGTACTACTAAACAGTAAATCCTAACTCTATGCTTGTTGTTCGTTATCAGAGAATATGGACAAAGTGAAAACAAAAATAAAATAATGATTTACAATAAGAAATAACATCACCGTTGACATAGACTAGGATCCCATAAATCAGCTTGTATTGATGCTTAAAACCAGTTACAATCTTCAAGTCCAATGTTTCAGTTCAGCAATCATCTTCACTTCTCAGCCTAACTATTCTATCACAAGTAGAGCTTCAAGAGCCTTTGAACACTATTTATAGGTAGAAAATTCGAGCACAAGTATATTTCAAAGTTCAACAACCAACATTTCCTCATCTTATATAGAAGTATTTATATAAGGAATGAGGAGGTGGGATCTGATAAAAGATCTTCTGGGTCAATTAATACGGACTTAATTCTTCTTGGCCTTTGAGGGGCTCAATGGAGAAGTTGACAGATGTTTGCCTGTATTAATTGTTTTACATTTAATATTTAAGCTCCGTGGGAGCTTTTGTTGACTTTAAGGCTCTGTTTCATGTTGTAGTAACTCTGCTGATATATTTTGCATTAAGTTCCTTTGGCAGAATTAACTATTCGGCTGCATTGAGGAAAATATATGATTTTCTGATCATAATTCAGCCTCTGTTGAATGCTTGAGGCTACAGGTGGCTTTGGGTAGCTGAGAGGAATCAATTTTCCTCCTATGTGGCAGTGAAGGCATCCTCTGTCTAATAAATGTTTACGATTTTCTTTAATTGTGTTTTAATTCAGAGGATTTGGCTTTTGATTTTCAATCTTAGTTGTAATCCTCCAAAATTGTGAAAACCGTCTTCAATCCTATGTTTCTGTTGTGTTTAAGTCTTCAAAGCTGATACTCTTTTGTTTTGATTTAATTCACTGTGTCTTGTTGATTTTCAGGTTATGTAAAGGGTCCATATGGCATCAATGCCCATGAAGCATCGACGAAACGTGGCATGGAACCCTCTGTAGTATTTCCCCTATGATAAACAAAAGTCTGGAGGATCGTCACCCTCGACTTTCACTTCCTTTGTTATAATGGAAAAAACATTTGAAACCTATAAAATACACACAAATGTTATAAAATCCTGTGTTATTCGGTAAAAATTCTTCAGAGGTTGTGGGAGGAGCATGGCCATTGGATGGCAGCATCCAACGGTGGAAATCATGCGTAGAAGTCAAAAGGAGAATGGTTGACGAAATGGTGCTGAGGATTAGGTCCGAGCCACTGATCTTGCAGAGATCAACGGTCGAAATAAGTCGGGAGGAAATAAAGCAAAGGGGTCACTATATAGAGAAATGGCGGAAATATAAAGAAATAAGGTTAAAAACCTTTATCGGAGGAACTTTGTTAAGAATTGGAATTGGGGTTTTGGGATGATCGTGGTCCGTCCGATGAGACTAGGCCATGAGATCAACGATGGGGATCGCACGTTAAAAACCCTTTGGAAGGGGTGGAGGGTGATAGCGTAAGGCCAGATTAGATCTGAGTTATTGATCTACAAAGATCTACGGCGAGAAGCACGCGCGACATAATATAATAGAACATGAGAAAAGTGGTTTCGAGAGGTAAAACCATGGGTTTGGCGTGGTGAAACAACGGGGAGGAAGTTTTGTCATTTTGAACGCAATATGTGTTCCCGCCCGACACGTGGCGTTTCAAAACAACTTATATCACGCAACCCTCAGGAAAATAACCTTCGCGCTTGAAGTTATGCAAAAACAAGCATCGACTGTTGGATCTGAGGTCTTGGATCTGACGGTGGAGAATGAGAGCGATATGGGATAGATGCGCGGGCAGAAAGTGGGGAGGGCAGTTTCAATATGAGCCGTTAGATCTAATCTGGATGGCCGAGATCAAATTTTGAAGAAGGCAGGACCCACAGGAGGCATGCCTGTCAGGTTTAATAGGAGCCATTTGATGGATAGGATCAACGGTCGGGATTTTGATCAGAGGATAAATGGAAAAATGAACAAGGCGGAAGAAGGGTTAATGAGGGTCGTTGATCTGCAGAGATCAACGACTGAAATTGGTCAAAAAACATTATGAAGTGGGTGCATTTTTTTTAACCAAAGTTGGGAGATGCCTTCTGGACCATCCGATCTAGACACGTGGACGATCCAGATGTAATCGGAGGCATGCGATCAACAGGGGAAAATATTTGAATGGCGTCAATGCAATTTAGCGCTGGCCATCGATCTGCAAATTAGATTGATGGTGGGGAGTGAATCAGAGGGGTTTAAAAGGTGGAGGAAGGGCTTCTAATCAGAGAAAATGAGGGCCTTCGGATCTGGGAAGGCAGGGAGGATATCAACGGCTCACGATTGATCGGGAGATCGCCAATCAGGTAGAGGAATAAAAAGCACCCGATAAAACTTGCGATGCGATATTGCGCGATCCATCTGATCATTTCAGATCGATGGTGGAAATTATCTCAAATTTTTAACTCGAGGAAACCCTTTAATACTTATGAAAACCCAAAATTTTATGAGATACAAAGGTTTTATGGCTCAGGGCGGGTTATATAAATGAAATACTTTGGCACCCGTCTGTGGACCCATTTGGTTTATATGAAAGGCGATAGGCCCAGGGCTTATACATAGAAAGGGCTAATCAAGATCGGGCCTTCAGGCTTTTCAATCTACCCATTTAAATTTCTCCGATGTGATTAGTGCTTTGGGACTTTAACTCTTGGTCCCGGGCATAGGTTTATATGGAGAGAAGCGGAGGGCGGGATTTACACGATGGGGCTCAATCGCATTAGAAAAATGGTGCGGGGCTTTTCAATCTACCCATTTTCATTAAAAAACATTGTTCTGGCGGGTTTAGACCAAAACTTAGGAAAAGTGGGTTTTTTGAATTAACGAAGGGAAATATGCATCGGAGATGAGTTATAAACAATGCTTATCGCCGGATGTGGGCTCTGAGGTTATATGAAGTGGTTAATGGGATCAGGGGTTATGTAATAAGGGGCCAATCGCATCGGAGGCTTCACCATAAGAAATAAACTTGTGCACTCTGATTTGTCCGATGCGATAAGCGCCAAATGGGCCTAGCGCTCAGTTCCAGCACCAAGGCATATGTGGGGAAGTGGCTCGGACTTAGCCCAAAGGGTATTAAGCCTGTAAGATAAAAAATGTCTTTTTTATGAAATTTTCAATGTTTTTTGATGGATTTTATGGTTTTGGAAAAGTTTAAAAGTGAGTTTTAAACTTTTTAAAGAGGACTTTATGAAGGGGAAAAGGGGAAAATGGAAAATAGAGGAATTCCATGGGGAATGAAGGGGTAAAAATGAAGGTTAGTTTTGGGTGAAAATAAGGGAAAAAATGGTGTTTCGCAGCAGTATTTTCTTCATGAAATCAACAGAATTTCAGAGTTAAAAATGGAAATAGCAGTGAAGGTTAAACAGAGGTCAAGATGTCTTCATGAGTCTTCAAGAGATAACATTTTTAGCAATAAAAATTGTTTCTTGAAGGCTCCAAAAAATGATTTAGCCACCTTTTTATATAACAAATTTTATAGGTGGCTAACAGTGGCTCCACTTAGAGATGGTGCCTTCTTGAAGGCATCAAGAACTTCAGACTTGCATTCTCTGGGAGGTTGATCAGTGCCTTATCCATTGGGCTGCCTTTCTTTACTTGGATGATCTTATTTTGCTCTGAAAATATTAGCAGCCATGAAAATAATGGATTTTCATCAATACAAGGTTTCTACCTACCAAATCCTACTGATCTAACATTTTTTCTTCTTTAGAGTGCACTTGGATTGGAAAACTCTTTTTACAACATTTTATTCTTTTGAAAGCATAAAAATAATCTAATTCTACTCCTTATTTCTCCATGAACTCAGATTAAACAGTTGAGTCCATATGCTTCTCTACCTAATCTACCAATCTGTTAGGATTAAACAGTCTAACAAATTTTTATTCTCTGATTTCTAAAACAGAAATTTAAAAGCATACAAGTCAGGATTGAACAGTCTAACTTAATGTTGATCTATGGCATAAAAAAAAAGCCGCACATAGATATTATTTTACAGAAAATTAAATCAAAATTGAAGGCTTTAGATCTAAAAGTTCAAAGCACTTCCTTCATCTTTTTTCAGCTCTGTTTTTGCTTCTGTTTGAGCTGTTTTTCATTGTTCCCTGGTTCATATTTTGAGTTTATTAGAACCAGTTTTACCTCTATTTTGACTCAGAAAATAAAACAGATTTGAGTCATTCTTGTTTGGAAACTTAGGTTCAGATTTTGAGCATGTTTGAACCTTTAATTTCTAGCCTAATCTACCTAGTAATAAGCCAAGATTAAACTGTTTGGAAAATCGAATTCGTTATCCTATCAGTAGTAAATTTAAAACTAATTAGCCAAGATTAGGCTGTATGACTAATTAGAAGTGTGTTTTTCAGAAGTGGCATTTAATCTTGCACACTTTCAGATTTGAGTCTTTTTTTTGTTGGTATGGGGATGTACCTTTATTTTTTTTACAACGTGCCCTCTTTTCTTTTTTCTATTGTTTTTGTATTTTTGATTTTTCTAACTTTGAATGCAATGATGGGTGAAATATTTATAATGAGAAAAAAGATAAAAAGGCTTTTAGAACATGACATGGATCGAGAGAAGTAATGCTTAAGCATCCTGCCATTGACAGGATCCCCAAATAGCTCTGCTCCATTCAAATCCTGCAAAAAATAAGCATCATTACCAGCAAAAAAATGAATGAGATAATGGCTAAGCCATAAGTTGTCAAATTTCCCATGCTTGCCCTTGTCTTCTCTCCTTGAATCCCACTTTAAAACTTTGTCCCCAACATTGAAATTGTTGGCCTTTGTTCTTCTGTCAAAAAGCTTTTTGATGTTGTCATGCTTTTGTAATGATTTGTTATAAACCTCCTTTCTGGTTTGCTGAAGGTGAATAGTCTGATTAATCCTTCTGATCATGTCATTGTCTTCAGACTGAAACTCTTGAATCAACTTCATAACTGGCACACCAAGGCTGGTTGGAAAAATTGCATCAGTACCATACACAAGCTGGAAGGGTGACATACCAATAGATTTCTTCAATGTCAATCTGTCAGCCCAAAGTGCATGACCAAGCTTTGTGTGCCAAGACTTCTTGTTGTCCTCCAACAACTTCTTGATTATTTTCACCAAAATCTTGTTTGAGGATTCTGTAAGTCCATTACCTTGAGGGTAATAGGTCATGGAAGAATCCAATTTTATCCGATATTTGTGACAGAATTCAACCATCTTCTTGGATCCAAATGTTGCTGCATTATCAATGATGATATTGGTAGGACAGCCAAATCTAGAGAGAATATTAGTCTCCATGAATTTTATAATGACATAATCATTGGCTTGCCTACAAGGGATGGCTTCTATCCATTTGGAGAAGTAGTCTGTGGAAGTGAGAATCCATCTATGTTGGGCAGAAGATGGTGGATGGATTTCTCCTATGAAGTTGATTCCTCACTGTTGAAATGGAGCTTCAACAGTGATTGGATGCAGAGGTAAGGGTAGCAGCTTTCTTTTTCCTTCAAAAAGTTGGCATTTATGACATGCAATGATCATTTTGTGTACATCAGAAAGAGATTAGGCCAATAGTAACTAGCCCTTAGCATTTTTTTGGCTGTTGTCTTCCAGTATAGGTGGCCTCCTCACTCTCCTTCATGGAACTCGTGCTTAACCTTCTCTGCATCAAACTCAGGAAAACATTTAAGCAATATTCCACTTTCATTTTTCCAATAAATACATTTATCTATAATGCAATAGTTTACAGCATTTAACTTTAGAAACCTTGCCTTTGTTTTTGTCAAACCAGGGGGTGTATTCAAATTAAACAAAACGTAAATAATATCAGCATACCAAGAGGAATTCACAAAATGATCTTCAACAACGAGAGTTGATATTTCCTCTGGTTCATCTAAAGCATTAATCATATTAATATCAAGAACTTCAAAATTTGATTCTGCCATTAATCTAGCTAAACCTTGGCCTTTAATGAGCTTAGTGGGCTTTATCTCTAAATCATATTCAAGAATAACAACTATCCACTTACCTCTCTTACCATCTAGGTCCTGTGTTAGAATGTCTTTCACAACTGAATTTGGGACAAAGGAAATGATGTGTGAGTGCAAGATGTATACCCTAAAGTATTTTCAAGCCTTAACCAAAGCAAAGGCTTGCTTTTCCATAATGTTATACTTTAAAGGAGCATCTCTCAAAGCCTTGCTAAAGAAAGCAATAGGCCGCTCTTGTCCTTATGGATTTTTCTGTAAAAGGACAGTACCTATCGTATGTTCTGTTGCAAATGAAAAAATATAAAAATCCTTTGAAAAGTTAGGATTGATTAGAACCGGTGTTTTGGTTAACGATTCTTTCACCAGCTCAAAGGACTTCTTTGCTTCGAAGGTCCATTTTACCCCTTGCTCCTTCTTCGTCATGTTTGTTATATTCCCAAGGAGCTCAGCCAAGTTGGGTATGAACCTTCTCAAGAAATTAATCTTTACGGTGAAAGATTGAAGTTCCTTGATGTTTCGAGGATGAGAGATTTGCAATATGGCCTCGATCCTCTTTGGATCTATCTTTATACCCTCCTCTGAAATGATGTGCCTAAGAAGTTTACCTTCTCGGAGACCGAAAAGTGTTTTCTTATGGTTTAAAGATATCCCAAACTTCCTACATCTCTCGAAAATTGTTCTCAAATGTTCTGAGTGCTCTTCATCTGTC
Source organism: Pinus albicaulis (assembly GCA_034641835.2). Taxonomy (NCBI): domain Eukaryota; kingdom Viridiplantae; phylum Streptophyta; class Pinopsida; order Pinales; family Pinaceae; genus Pinus; species Pinus albicaulis. Next base: position 480,499,482 of record CM076569.1, on the reverse strand, counting down.
TTTGAAAAAATAGTGACATCATCAAGGTATATAATGATGAAGTAGTCGAGTTCTTGCACCAGCATTCATTAAACCAAAAGTAATTTTCACATACATGAAAGTTCCCCAAGGTGTAGTAAATGTTTTCTTTAGTTTCTCATCAGGGTGGACTAAGATCTGATTGTATCCAGAGTAGCCGTCAAGCAAAGAAATTATTTTGGAACCAACTACCCTTTGTAAAATATGATCCATCTTAGGCAAAGGGTAGTTGCCTTTCAATGAAGCTTTGTTTAAGTCTCTAAAGTCTATACAAAGCCTGATCTCTCCTATTTTCTTCCTAACTGACACTAGATTAGACACCCACTCAGAATATCTAATAGGGACAATAATACCAGCCTCATACATTTTCTTGATTTCCTTCTCAAACAAAGGCAGTTGAACATGGTTTATTCTACGCAGTTTCTGTTTGAATGGTTTTTGGTTCTCCTTGAGAGGGATTTTATGCTGTATTATTTCAGTGTCATAGGATTTAAGATCTTCGTAACTCCACACAAAAACATCAGAAAATTCTTTAAACAGCTCTATATATCTACGTTTAATATGAGTTGGTAAAGTCTTAGACAGTTTGACCATCATAGGTTTTAGTTTACTGCCCATATTACACTCTTCCACTTCAGTCTCTACATGCTCCAGTTTCGGCTTCCTGGCCACATCGTTAAAATCGAACAACTCTTCTAAAGGGGCCAGACCCTTAGGAAAACTCTGATCTTTAGACTATAGGGTTTCTAAATCCTCTGTTTTTAGCTCTGCATTCATCTCAGTTTTGTTTTTAAATTTGCTAGACAGTAGATTTATATTGGCAACCTCAGGAGACTGTTCCTCTTCTCCAAGAATTTTTTTTCACTATTGCAGTCTGTTTCATAATCTAAATCCGAACTGTGTAGTTCAAATTCATTTTTAAATTGCATGAAGTCTTCTATTTGTTTGTCTCTGTCAGACACCTACCAATATTTTTCATTATCAAGAACGGATAGTCTGAATTTAATCTGAGTTGTGCATTATTTGGTTTCATATGGCGTTAAGAATCTTGTAGCTGCGAAAGCTAAGCTGTGGGCCACGATATTTATTTTTCTTGGAACAAAAATCAATTGGGACTCCTCGAAAGTTTTTAAAATATCCACGACATCATTTCGATAGGCCCTAAGTCTGGGGTAACTAGCGTTGTATTCCCCATTGACCTGCCCTATCATTAATTCTGAATCCCCATGCACTCTAATTCTTTTGGCTCCTAACTTTTTCAACAAATGTAAGCCTAAAAGGAGGGATTCATATTCCACTATGTTATTCAAACACTGAAAGTTTAATCTATAGGAAATTCTCTCTGTGTGGTTGTTCTCAGTGTTGCATATCCAGACACCTGCACCAACATTGCTTCTAGTGCATGACCCATCAATGTACATACTCCATAGAGGACTTGTTTCAGGTTCATCTGTTGGGTTATTGTCCTCTTCAACTAAAGTGCTTTCAGATTATTGTGGAATATCAGCACTTAGTTGAATTTGTTTTAATTTCTCAGGATTTTCATTAAGTTGAAGAATGATTTCTTCACTCTGAAGGTTAAATATTGATGGACACATGATTTGTAGTTCCAGACCAGTGTTTGGTTTGCTAAAGTTTTCAAATGCAACAAACTGTTTTGACACTTCTGTGGTGCTTACCTCTTCCTCTCTATTGGCCAATAATTCTGTTAAAGTGACTTGTTCACTAAATGTTTCATCGGTAAACAAGATAAAAGAATCAAGGCCTATATTTACAGAATACAGAGGAGAGTTTTGGGGTCTGTCTTGAATAGTCACCATATACTCCATAGTGGACTCCCTGTAAAGTTTTCTCATCTGATTAAACATAGGAATGGTCACATATGTCATGTCCATCTAGATAGTCCCTTGTAACTTAGCCCCCCAAGATCATGATAACAACATTCCATACTTTGGGGGCACATCAGCCACAAGTATATCCATGACTAAGAATTTGGCTGGAATCTGTGCTAAGTTAACGCAAAGGTCTTTAATTAATCCCAAAATTTTTACTCTACTCGATTCAAAGGAGTAAAGGTATTTATAAGGTCTGGTGATTTCTAAACCTAGGCTCTCCATTATGGCTTTGGGCATTAAATTATGAGAGGCCCCAGAATCATGCATAGCGTTGTGCAAAATTTTGTCATGAACATTTAAACTTACATAAAAGGGAGGAACAGGTCCCTCTTGATATCTACCTTCAATATTTGGACCAAAAATAAGCTCAGGCTGGTCATCGTTAAGATTGACTGTGTCATTATTCTCCTCAATGTTTAAAGCCTTCAAAATTTAGGTCCTATATACATTTTGGGCAGCTAGTTCAGAGAGAGGAATAGAGATTTTAATTTTGGAAATTTCTTGCTCCAAGCTGAAAGGAATTTGATTCTTTGAAGTGCTTGTCTCAGCCTTATTAACTGCCACTCTATCAGCAAAATCTGTTTGCTGATTTGTTCTATTTACATTTGACAAAAAAAAATTTACAGGAGTACCAACTGAGTTGCTAGTACTAGTAAGGTCTGCACTCTGTTTTTCATTGCTTTGAGTGTCTTTCTCTTTACCTTTATCATAATTTACAACCACTGTTTTGTCTTTTTCTTTTACAATTTTGGGTTTGTTTGCAGTGCTATTTTGTGAAGACTTGTCAGAGGTTTTGGTGTTGGGAGTTTCTTGATTGGTTTTACTTCTAAGGTCATATTCCCTTTGATATTATATGATGAAATTCTCCATGTTTTGATAATAGATTTCATCCTCATCTCTTTCGTCATCATAACGTGTGTATAGACCTTGTTTTCTATCATAATGAACCTCAAAGTCATCATTATCTACTCCCAGCATGTTGATATCATCCTCCTCTGTTTTCTCATCTGTTTCCTCAACCTCACTCACATAGTTTTGATGAAAGGGAGTAGTGATCTATTGATCATCTTCCCTAGGTCTGTTTTGAGGTTGGTTTCTTCTAAAATTATGATTCTGGTTCTGGTTCCTGTTTTCAGGAGAAGTTTGATTTTGACTTGCTTGTGCTCTCTCAAGGATACTCATTTTCTTCATCATCTCCTCCATCATTCTTTCCATCTTTAAGCTGGAAGTATAAGGTGTGGATTCTTCTCTAAAGGACACTCTCTTCTCATTTTTCATTCTTGCTCTCTTCTCCATCAAGTTAACTTCCACAACAACAGCCCCTTTTTGCATATCTTCAAGGGTTAGAGGATCTCTCTCTCTCTCAGCTGATAACCCATCTTAGGGTCAAACCTTTCAGGAAACTTGTTTAGAGCTGAGCCTTGTGGAGGTTTTAGATTTGGGGGAAGTGATTATACACACTTTTAAATCTGGTACAATAAGCTTGTACACTTTCCCCAGTGTTTCTGTGGAGGTTCTTGTAATCAGAGAGGATTTGGAAAGGATTCTTCTTCACTTCCCATTTGTTTAAGAATGTCCGATGGAAGGCTTGGAGATCATTTATACTGTGGGGGGTTAAGCCTTTAAACCATTTTCTTACTTCTCCCCCCAGACTCTGAGCAAATAGTCTTAGTTTGACAGATTCATCATCAATTTCATTTCTGTCAAAGTAGTTTTTCATCTTATCCACATGTTGTGATGTAGTTGTAGCATTACTAGCATCATATAATGGAATTTTGGATTAATAGTCCTGTGGAAGATTGACTAATGGTACAGGAAGGACCAAGGCAGCATGCCATGCTGCCAGGTATGTGGTGGGGGTAGATTTACAAGCGGTGGATTAACAAGAAGGAAAGTGGGTTGAAGTGGAGTGGTTTGAACAGTGGATGTAGGATGGACTAGGAATAGATTTCTGAGCAGATCTTGGATGAGAGAAACCTAAGTTGTGAAGGAAATGTAAATCAGGTGGTGTTGTTTCTCTACTACCAGGATGTCCATTTTTTTTTGGTGATGAAAGTAAAGACTCAAAGTATACCTGAATTATATCATCAAGTGACCTAGTTCTAAATGGATTTACTACGTCAACTTGTGATTTTTGTAGGGCTGAAAGATTTTCAGGAACTGAATTAGCTCTCAAGGGTGATTTGAAAACAGTTAAAGAATTAACCTTAGGAGACTTCTTAAGGATAGTTTTTGGGTTACCAACTATCTCAGGTGGGTCTGGGTCTAGATAGGCTCTAGTATGAATATTTATAGGAGCCAATATGTTGTGTTTTTAGACCCAACTAAACAAGAAAAGTTTAACCAACTATGATATTCTTTAAGAGGTTAACTGATCTGCTTTACACAAATTTTAATCCTACAGTCCTCTAACTGAGTTTGAATGGTGTTACAAAGATTATGGGTCTTCCCAGTGGAGTCTTAAGGTCTGTTTAGGATTGTGGAGTCACCAAGTGGAAGTTTTTAGCTCATTTGGAGGTAAAAGGCTTTATGGTCCACCACCATGTTTATTAAATACCAATCTGGAACATTTTTGGGTTTTTTGAGGTATTTTTTAGTCCTATGGGTTGTTAAGAGTGTGTTAACTCTGTTTCAAAAATTAGCTACGGTTATGAGACAAAGACAGTCTACTCTTATGGCTAAGCTAGCTGATCTTTCAAGGTTAGATAAAGTCTTATGAGAATCCTAGGGTCTGCCTAGTTTGTCACTAATTCAAACAAGTTTCATCATGATTACCATTACTTGGTAGTGCTTGAAAAGGCTGCTTTTTACTCACTGCACAATGTTTGTTGAATCAAGGGTCTTCTGAGGCCTATGGTGTACTTAAACTATCATTCAACTCAGATTCCCCAGCGGAGTCGCCAAAAATGTTAGCTCCCTGTAATTAGCAAGATTGGAAAAGTACAACTACAGAGAGAACACTATTTCAACCACTTTGGGATTCTAGGATCTAGCCCTCCTGAATCTGGAGAGGGATCTCTCCAATAAATGCAAAGATGGGTTTATCTTTAAAAGCTTTTAGGTAATGATATTAGGCTAGTTATGAAATCCGAGGGTTTTTGTTTGTTTTGGATGGTTGAGCATGATTATTATTTGAGTGGAAAGTCCTAAATGCAAAGAGTTTCAAAGGTGTGAAGTTGCAAGCAATAAGAACAAGCTTTGTCTAGAAGACAGATATAACGTTGGTTTTTAGTCCATTGGGCTATGGAGTCATAATAGGGTTTAATTGAAACAACAAGATTCAAGAGTGGTCCATGGGGCAAGTCATCTATGTCTAAGGATCTCTTTAAAGTTGATTTTATGGAATGAAATGATACAACAAGTAAGGTCCAAATAAAAAAATGAAGAACAAAGAGAAGCCTAAGATCAGGTAAGTACTTTGAAACTATCTTGCTTTTGGCATACACTTAAGAGAGACATAAAATTAATCTAAGATCTGGTAAGTACTTTGAAACTAGCCAGCTTTTGATGCACTTTAAATTAGAAAAACATTTTAAACACAAAGGGAAACTTAAAAGGCAATTGTTGGAGAAGAAACTAGAGGGCAGGGCTCACCATAAACCTTTCCTAGCTCTGCTTTACTTGGTAGAATTTCAATACAAACATAAAGTTGACAAAGAAAAGTCTAAGATCAGGTAAGGACTCTGAACCTAGCCTTCTTTCAACACATTATTAGGGAAAATTTCAGATAGTATTTAGGGATAAAACTAAAGGACAGGGCTCACCATAACTTCCTCAGTTCATCTCTACTTAACATAAACTAAAAATAACATTCAAGAATAACAATTACCCTAGAAAATAAGACGAGGGAACTCCAACATTCCTAACTTCTTGAAACTGAATTAAATCATTCCTAAACAACACAATTAGAAGAAAACATGTAGATAAAGTTTATCAGTCAGAGAAGGGTACTGCTAAACAGTAAATCCTAACTCTATGCTTGCTGTTCTTTATCAGAGAAGATGGAAAAAGTGAAAATAGAAATAAAATAACAATTTTGAATAAGAAATAACATCACCGTTGACATGGAGCAGGATCCCATAAATTAGCTTGTATTGATGCTTCAAACCAGTTACAATCTTCAAGTCTAATGCTTCAATTCAGCAATCATATTCACTTTTCAGCCTAACTATTCTATCACAAGCAAAGCTTCAAGAGCCTTTGAACACTATTTATAGGTAGAAAATTCGAGCACAAGTATATTTTAAAGTTCAGCAACCAACATTTTCTCATCTTATACAGAACTATTTATAGAAGGAATGAGGAGGTGGGATCTGATAAAAGATCTTCCGGGTCAATTAATACAGACTTAATGCTTCTTGGCCTTTGAGGGGCTTGATGGAGAAGTTGACAGATGTTTGTCTATATTAATTGTTTTACATTTAAGATTTAAGCTCGGTGGGAGCTTTTGTTGACTTTAAGGCTCTGTTTCATGTTGTAATAACTCTGCTGATATCTTTTGCATTAAGTTCCTTTGGCAGAATTAACTATTCGGCTGCGTTGAGGCAAATATCTAATTTTCTAATCATAATTCGGCCTCTGTTGAATGCTTGAGGCTACAGGTGGAATTGGGTAGATGAAAGGAATCAATTTGCCTCTTATGTGGCAGTGGAGGCGTCCTCTTTCTGATAAATGTTTATGATTTTCTTTAATTGTGTTTTAATTCGGAGGATTAGGCTTTTGATTTTCGATCTTAGCCGTAATCCTCCAAAACTGTGAAAACCGTCTTCAATCCTCTGTTTCTGCTGTCTTTAAGTCTTCAACACTGATACTCTTTTGTTTTGATTTAATTCACTGTGTCTTGTTGATGTGCAGGTTCCGTAAAGGGTCCATATGGCATCAATGCCCATGAAGCATCGACGAAACATGGCATGGAACCCTCTGTTGTATTTCCCCTTTGATAAACGAAAGTCTGGAGGATCGTCACCCTCAGCTTTCACTTCCTTTATTATAATGGAAAAAACCTTTGACACCTGCAAAATACACACAAATGTTATAAAATCCTGCGTTTTTTGGTAAAACTGCTTTAGAGGTTGTGGGGAGGAGCGTGGTCATTGGATGGTAGCATCCAACGGTGGAAATCATGCATAGAAGTCAAAAGCAGTGCGGTTGACGAAATGGTGCTGAGGATCTTGCAGAGATCAACGGTCGAAATAATTCGGGAGGAAATAAAGCAAAGGGGCCACTATATAGAGAAATGGCGGAAATATAAAGAAATAAGGTTAGAAACCTTTGTCGGAGGAACTCTGTTAAGAATTGGAATTGGGGTTTCAGGATGATCATGGTCCGTCGGATGAGACCAGGCCATGAGATCAACAGTGGGGATCGCATGTTAAAAACCCTTTGGAAGGGGTGGAGTGTGATAGGGTAAGGCCAGATTAGATCTGAGCCGTTGATCTACAAAGATTGACGGCGGGAAGCACGTGCGAAATAATATAATAGAATATGAGAAAGTGGTTTCGGGAGGTAAAACCACGGGTTTCATGTGGTGAAAGGGTGGGGAGGTGGTTTTTCCTTTTTGAATGCGATATGCGTTCCTGCCTAACACGTGGCGTTTCAAAACAACTTATATCGCACAGCCCTCAAGAAAATAACCTTCACGCTTGAAGTTACATGAAAACGAGCATCGATCGTTGGATCTGGGGTCTCAGATCTGACGGTGGAGAATGAGCGCGATATGGGATAGATGTGCGGGCAGATAGCGGGGAGGGTGATTTCAATCTGAGCCGTTAGATCTAAGATGGATGACTGAGATCAAATTTTGAAGAAGGTAGGACCCCAAGGAGGCAGGCCTATCAGGTTTAATAGGAGTCGTTAGATGGATAGGATCAATGGTCAGGATTTTGATTTGAGGATGAATGGATTAATGAACAAGGCGGAAGAAGGGTCAATGAGGGCCGTTGATCTGCAGAGATCAACGGCTGAAATTGGTCAAAAAACATTATGAAGTGGGCGCATGTTTTTTAACCAAAGTCAGGAGATGCCTTCTGGACCGTCCGATCTGGACACGTGGATGGTCCAGATGTAATTGAAGGCATGCAATCGGTGGGGGAAAATATTTAAATGGCGCCAATGTGATTTAGTGTTGGCCGTCGATCTGCAGATCAGATCGACAGTGGGGAGTGAATCAGAGGGGTTTAAAAGGTGGAGGAAGGGCTTTTGATCGGAGCAAATGAGGGCCATCGGATCTAGGAAGGCGGGGAGGAGATCAACGACTCACGATTGATCGGGAGATCGCCAATCGGGAGAGGAATAAAATGCACCCAATAAAACTTGCGATGCGATATTTCGTGATCCGTCTGATCATTTCAGATCGACGTTGGAGATTATCTCAAATTTTTAATCGATGAAAACCCTTTAATACTTATGAAAACCCAAAATTTTATGAAATACAAAGGTGTTATGGCTCGGCGCGGGTTATATATATGAAATAATTTGGCGCCCGTCTGCGGGGCCATTTGGTTTATATGAAAGGTGATAGGCCCAGGGCTTACACATAGAAAGGTCCAATCAGGATCGGGCCTTCGGGCTTTTCAATCTACCCATTTAAATTTCTCCGATGCAATTAGTGCTTCGGGGCTTTAACTCTTGGTCCTGAGCATAGGTTTATATGGAGAGAAGCAGAGGGAAAGGTTTACACAATGGGGCTCAATCGCATCGGAAAAATGGTGCGGGGCTTTTCAATCTACCCATTTTCATTAAAAAACATTGTTCTGTCTGGTTTAGACCAAAAATTAGGAAAAGTGGGTTTTTTTAATTAACAAAGGGAAATATGCATCGGAGATGGGTTATAAACAATTCTTAGTGCCGGATGCGGGCTCTGAGGTTATATGAAGCGGTTAATGGGATCAGGGGTTATGTAATAAGGGGCCAATTGCATCGGAGGCTTCACCATAAGAAATAAACTTGAGCACTCTTATTTCTCCGATTTGATAAGCACCAAATGGTCTTAGCACTCGGTTCTAGCACCAAGGCATATGTGGGGAAGTGCCTCGGACTTAGCCCAAAGGGGCTTAAGCCTGTAATATAAAAAATGTATTTTTTATGAAATTTTCAATTTTTTTTGATGGATTTGGGGGTTTCGGCAAAGTTTAAAAGTGAGTTTTAAACTTTGTAAAGAGGACTTTATGAAGGGGAAAAGGGGAAAATGGAAAATAGAGGAATTCCGTGGGGAATGAAGGGGTAAAAATGAAGGTTAGTTTTGGGTGAAAAGAAGGGAAAAAATGGTGTTTTGCAGCAGTCTTTTCTTCATGAAATCAGCAGAATTTCAGACTTAAAAATGGAAACAGCAGTGAAGGTTAAACAGAGGTCAAGATGTCTTCATGAGTCTTCAAGAGATAAAATTTTTAGCAATAAAACATGTTTCTTGAAGGCTCCAAAAAATTATTGAGCCACATTTTGATATAAAAAATTTTATAGGTGGCTAACAAAGCTGAATAAAGAACTGGTATGCAGGTTAAAGAAGTCTCTGTATGGGTTAAAACAATCACCAAGGATGCGGTATCAAAAATTTGATACCTATATACGGGGACTTGGCTTCACTAGAAGCAAGGAGGATCACTATGTTTATTTTAAATTAATTGGTAACCATGTTATTTATTTGGTCTTGTATGTGGATGATATGTTGTTGATTGGAAATGACAAAGAAATTATCCAAGATTTGAAGATCTAATTGTCCTCCAAATTCGACATGAAGGATCTTGGTGCTGCAAACTATATTTTGGGCATGGAAATTAAGAGAGATCGGGCAAAGAGGGAGCTCTGGTTAAACCATAGGAATCATGTCGAGACTATATTGCAGAGGTTCAATATGCAGGATAGTAAACCGGTGAATGTTTTGATTCCTGTAGGTGTAAAGATGTCTGCTGAACAGTGTCCCAAGACACAAGAAGAAGAGGAGGATATGTCCCATGTTCCATATGAAAGTGCAGTGGGTAGCCTAATGTATGCAATGCTCTGTACTAGACCAGACATTTCACATGCAGTGGGAGTATTGAGTAGATTTATGTCAAATCCACGGAACGAGCATTGGACAGCAATGAAGCGGGTTTTCAGATATTTGTGTGGCACTAGTGATTATGGTTTTTGCTACCAGGGAAGACCAGGATTGGAAAGAATGTTGGAAATTCATTGTTTTGTTGATGCAGACTGGGCTGGAGATCTGGACCAAAGAATATTTACAAGTGGGTATGTGTTTAGCCTATTTGGAGGTGCAGTCAGTTGGATGAGGAAAAGACAGTCTGTAGTGGCTCTTTCAACTACAGAGGCAGAATACATGGCAGCCACTCATGCAAGCAAGGAAGTAGTTTGGTTGCAGAGATTGTGTTTAAGTATGGGGTTGGTGCAACAAGCTATAAGGATAGACTCTGATAGCCAAAGTGCAATTTTCTTAGCTAAGAGCCATGCTTATCATTCAAAGACAAAGCACGTTGATGTTCAATATCACTTTGTGAGATATATGGTTGAGGCTAAAAGGGTGTTTCTGGTAAAGGTGGACACTTTTAAGAATTTTGCAGATGCATTGACGAAGTCTATGAGCACTCAGAAGTTCTCTTGGTGTAGAGAAACAATGGGTGTTGCAAAGCTGGGCTAATGACTTAGCTCTCCTGTGGCCCCTTGCGGAAAGAAAACAACAAGTGGGAGAATGTTGGGTATGTGTTATATTCTTTCCACGACTAGCCACACACGAGGGGGTCACAGGGGGGGCGATAGCGCCCCCTATAAGTTGCGATGGAGGCAGCAAGGGGGTCACAAGTGGGGCGGCAGCCCCCCTTGTTCAGGGTTTGGGGCAGCACCCCAGAAAAACCTTTTTGGTGGGCGGACCCGCCCATGGTTTTGTGCATGGGTTTGCACAAGGTTTTGAGGCATGATTGTTTTTGGCCCCTGGTATTTTGTAGATCTGGTCAAGGGAACTATGGTTATGTTCTAATCCAGGGTTAATGGATTGGGGTTTATGGCTGCCGATTGCATATATATATATATATATATATATATATATATATATATATATATATATATATATATATATATATATATATATATATATCTGTGTGTGTGTGTGTGTGTGTGTGTGTGTGTTGTAACACTAAAAGAAATATAATGAAAAATCAAGCTGGTCATCCAGATTTGGGATCCAGGGGAAAATCACTGTGTATATCTGTTTTATGTTTTATGCTCTTGCTATTGTTTATTTTCTGTTTTTTAAGATTAGTTTGCAGATAATTTCTATACAGGGTTAAACCCACACACAATATATGTATGGTAGGGTTGTATATTCCATGGCAGACAAGGTATGGATAAGATGTTCATGGAAGATAGTATATGTATGGCATGGATGTATATGTCATGCTAGACAAGGTATGGGTAGGCTCTTCATGGCAGACATGGTATTTATGGTATGATTGTATATGACATGTATGGAAACATTTATATGTCAAGGCAGAATATCATGATCTATAGAACTGGTAGACATTGTATGTACATCCCTATGAATCATAAACACCCTTAATGTGTATATAAGTGGCATGGTAAAATAAATATTTCTCTATCGAAATTATTATATGGCACTTCATCTACATTGATATGACTTTGATACAACAATGATGGATGGATAGTACTTTAGACATAATGATCTACTTGATATAGCCCAAACATATATGATAATACTTGATAATGGGTTTGTTTCTTGCAATAATGTTACAATAGAAGCTTTCTTGGATTATCAAATGTCAGTTCACAAACGCATTTGTGAATTGACTCATTGGGATGATAGGAGGCATGTTGATGTATCTCATTGTACTTTGTACCTCAGTTGGTCAATTGATGAAATATAATAGAATAAGAATAATCCAACTTTTATTTTTCCCCTTTGTGGGATTTTTCCCTTGTCTCCGACCAATCCTTGTATCTATATGTGTACTTGTATTTTCTTCTATTTTTCATCTATGTTTTGATGTATTGTTATTCATATTGTTTTTTATACATAATTACATATGATGAAATAATGTTGTAATGTTTTCGAGTGAATTCAATGTGAAAATTATAGAATGAAATTATAAAAGAAAAGAATAATATTTCCCTAAGAAAAAAAGTAACAAAATAAATTCCACGTGGTTAAATATTAAGAGTGACATCCTTTATGGTGAAAGAAGGAAGAGAAATTTGAGGTATTATGTAACTAAGAAACAAATTGATAATTCTCTACAACACCATAATGTAGAATATAGTACCTATAATGGCATAAAACGCATTTTCATGTTAGGCATTGGGATTCTTCCTTGCTATATTTATGAATTATTGATTCTGCTTACATTATTAAGGGTTCCTTCACTTAATGTCTAGGTTCACTTAAATGTCTAGGTGGCATAGTAAGCTAGCTTGGTTTGTTATGAAAAACCTCTGTGGGGGAATTTTAAAGAACAAAATCCATATAAATGTTTTGAGAATACATATTTATTTCATAGAGATTTTCCTATTTGCATAGCCCAATACTAGTAAACTACAAGAATATTTTGTATCCATTGATTTCCTTGAGATTTATCGTGATAAGTATTTTATGCTTTAAGGATATGTACACATCCTTCCCATAAGAAAATTGAAGTGGAATCTATCATTTATGGGGTTAATATTCACTTTTCTTAGAGGTTCTACTCCCCTTTTTTAATTTCCTATTGAAGGATATTGTGCCTCATGAAATATAAAACTCAAATGGACAAGTTGTTATTATTCAACACTACAATAAAAAAAGGACATTGGTGAGGGTCATGCCTCTGACGGACCTTTAAGATACATCACCAATGTCACATATGGTGACAGTCCTTAAAAAATCATTGTTGTAAGTGCATATATTGATGGTCCTTTAAGGTTTGTCACCAAAGCCATTTTCAGTGACACTTTTGGTGAGGGTTGTTAAAGAAAGATCACTAATTCTCTCTTTAGTGACACTTCTGGAGATGATATTTTATTTACCCTCACCAATGCTCTTTTTGGTTACTTTTGGTGACGATCCAAAAATGTTCATCATCATTGATCATACCAATCAATTTTTTATGACGATATGTGTATGTTACTATATTTTTTGTCAAAAGATAACGATTTAAGGCCATTGTTGTGGAGTCTTTTTCATTATGTGTCCAAGGCCATATAGTGGTTAGATTCAGTCAATTTGTTAAGAAGTAATTAGTGTGTATCATTTTCCTCAAGTAATGAGAGTATAGTTGTCCTATGAGTCAATACATGATTGATATCTATTAGGTTTATTATCTAAATATTCCCTTTAGATAAAGTTCCACTATTGTGTGTAGAAACTATAATATTTAATACATAATGAAGCTTTGTCAATTATATTAATGAGAGAGATATAGCACTCCTCAACATTCTTGGCACATATTAACATGCTTTGGTGCAAAACTAACATTCCTTGCCATCTCGCATGTCTTAGAAAATATTTGGACCTAAAACATATTTCCATGACTAGGACACCCAAGCACAGGTTGGAAAGCCCCAACATAGCATAACAATATCCTAGCATGTGTTGGCATGTCTTGTAGTCCCTAGCATGCCCTGGAACAATTTGGCATGCATTAACATACATGAGCACTTGGAACACATTGGAACTTGGAATTTATAGGAACCTATTATTAGTGTGCATAGCATTGCCCTTTTGAAAATGATAAAGTCCTGACTTGTTAACCCTCTTATGTGTTCATTTCCTTTCATTTTAGCTTGGCTCTCTTTTTGTTTCCTTGATGCTCCATGAAACATATTGGCAGACCCTGGAACCCTACACATCCTAGCATTCCTTAACATCTTGCATGTCTTGGCACTATTGGGTACATGTTAACACACACTGAAACTCCCTAGCACACTCAGGCACTTCCTGACATGCCTTGATATTCCCTAGAATGCCTTACTAGTGCTTAACATACCTTGTCACTCCCTCCTTGGCATGCTAGATAGCATTCGTTGATAGTCCCTATCACACCCTCAAATTCATACACTTCCATCCATTTTGACCTAGTGCTCCCTTGTGTTTCCCTAGTACTCCATAACACTCCTTAGCATGCATTAGCACAATTTGTCACACCTTAGAACCCTTCAAAATTCCCTTCCACTTCATAACATGTGTATCACTCTCTAACACACATTGAAAATTGGCATGTGTTGGTGCTTGGCAAGTATTAGCATGTCTAGCATTCATTAACATGCATTGGCATGCTTTGGCATGGTTTAATGTTGAAGGTTTTTATATCAATTATTGCAAAGTAGATGAGAACTAATAGAGGATGATTTGGAACTTAGAATCCATTAAAACTTGGCACTTGGCACCTATCTCCACCTACTATTGGTTTGCCTAGCATGTCCCTCCTATAAAAGGTAAATTGATGACTTATTAACCATCTTATGTGTTAATTTCCTTGTAGTTTAACTTGTTTCTCCATTTTTTTTCCTTTATAGTCCCTGACACGTATTTTCACACCCTTGCACATCTTGGCATGCCTTATCACTTGACACAACTTAGCATATTTGACATGCCTTCAAACTATATAGCACATATTATCATTCTCTAGCATGCCTTGGAACTCATTCCCTCACAACTAGACTTACATTTTTTCATGACTTGGGAACTGAATCAAGTCCTTAGCTACTATAGTTCATGTGACATTGGTCTACCTTGGTTGCAATAACTTGACCAACTGCACCTACTACAAGTATATTGTGCCTTTCTCACCTAAGAACTTCTTATACCTCATCTTAGACCACTTCATCCATGGCTTAACACTCGATTGGCCCATGATCTCTGTTTAAGGAGCATGGAGGGTCATTTTTCCGGTAACCGTTTATGAGCGAAGCTTATGTAAATTTTCTTTCATTATATTAATAAATTGCCTGAAGTGGTCGCGTTGGCTCATGTTATGGACTGTTTCCCTATTTGATGGTTTTAACCATGTCAAATATTGGTGTACTGATATATGATATGTTTGTGAGCGGTGATTTTTGGTGTTTTATCTAAGGAACTTACCCTGTAAATTTCCACATTGAGTTGTGGAATCTCGATATGGAGGATACGTTGGTGGATAAAGTTGAGTGGATCGCTATAGATCCGGGTACTAGAACAACAACAATGTCAGATGAAGACCGAGTGAAGATGGATGGATCAGAAAGAAAAGAGCACAAAATAGTTGTGTATCTAAAATTCAGTATGGTTGAATGTATTAGGGAAAGCTACGACGAAGGCTTTGTGGGAAAATTTAGGGACTTTGTATCAATCTAAGTCTTTGGTGAAAAAACCGTTCCTCTGAAAAAAACTGTATAACCTAATGGTGAAGGATCGAGAATCAATGACAGAGCCACCTAAATTCATTTAATACTATGGTAAGCCAATTTTTATATGTTTATATTAAATTTCATATAAGGATATGTGCATCGGTTTGTTGTGCTCTCTACCAGATTCATGGGATATTCTGATTGTTGCAATAGGTAGAAATAAAACTACCTTGAAGTTTGATGAAATAGTATGATCCTTTCTATCGAAGGAGATAAGATGGATGCCATTTAGAGGCTACCTAGCCCTTTACAGACTCTTCCTTTAGAACTTGTAGAAGTTAACCCTCAACAGACAGACTAAAAATCCTATGGAAGTTCAAAATCCTATGAGAGTTCAGCCACTTTAGGTTCAATTTTTAGGCCTTAAAGTTTGAGAGAAATGACATTTACATGGTTTGCTAAATTATTTTATGCACTTACAAAAAACATGCTTTAAAGTTAATGGAAGAAATCCAGCATGACATGTATGCTTTAAAAACAATGCCTAAGAATTTATGGGAGAAATGACACATGTACACAGTTTTCCTTAAAGTGGTTGTGTTCTATGGATCTATTAAAATGAAGAACTTCTATTTAGATCTATTACAAAGATTGAATATAGGGGCATTTACTGGATATGTCACCTTTGAGAAAAGATGAGATTCATAGGCTACTTGGCCATTTACAGACTCTGCTTTTAGAACTTGTAGAAGTTAACACTCAACCGACAGACTAAAATCCTATGGAAGTTAAAAATTCTATGAGAGTTTAGTCATTTTAGGTTCAATTTTTAGGCCTTGAAATTTACATCGTTTGCAAAATTATTTTATGCACTTACTAAAAATATACTTTAAAGTTAATGGGAGAAAGCCAACATGACATGTATACTTTAAAAAATTTTCCTAATAATTTATGGGAGAAATGACACATGTACACAGTTTTCCTTAAAGTGGTTCTATTTTATGGATATTAAAATGAAGAACTTCTATTTAGATCTATTCCAAAGATTGATTGTAGGGGCATCTACTAGGTATAGATGCATAAATTCAATGAGCATAGTTTTGAGATATACAAGTCCAAAATGGAATAGTTGTTGGAACAAATATCAGTGGATCACGATGGATATATTTGCTTCATTAAAAGGGATTTTTCTAGAAGGATGGACTAAGTCGGAAAGAAGGGAAAATATCACAATTATATGTTAATGTGCATGTGTTTTACATTGAATATTTTAAGTTTATTAAGAATCTATTTTAAACAATTGACTCTATAAGGTTAAAACCTAGATGTTTTGTATCAAATTACTTTTTGTTTCAATGGGAAAATTTTATGGCTAATGTGTTTTTATCAAAACGTGATAGACCCCATTAAAATGGGAGATATATCGAAATTATTCCTATGGTTTAATAAAACAGTTGAATAGCTTAAAGATATAGATGCATAAATTCAATGATCATAGTTTTGAGATATACAAGTCCAAAATGAAATAGTTGTTGGTGAACAAATATCAGTGGATCACTATTGGTATATCTTCTTCATTAAAAGATATTTTTATAGAAGGATGTCCACTAAGTTGGAAAGAAGGGAAAATATCATAATTATATGTTAATGCATGTGTTTTACATTGAAAATTTTTCATTTTTTATTAAGAATCTATTTGAAACAATTAACTATATAAGGTTAAAACCTATGTTTTGTATCAAATCACTTTTTGTTTCAATGGAAAACATTTATGGCTAATGTGTCTTTCTGGAAATGTGATAGACCCCATTAAAATGGGAGACATATAGAAATGATTCCTATGGTGTAGTAAAATAGTTGAGTAGTTTAAAGATATAGATGCATAAATTCTCCCGGCCCAGCTAGGAAGGGAAAGAGCATTAGATTTTGATTCTAAGGAATGAAAGTATGGTATTTAAACAAACAGAAACTATTTCTACTATTTCATATTAAAAGGCTTAATAAAATAATTTCACTCCTACTATTTCATATCAAAAAGATTAATAAACTAGCACTTAATTTTCACTGCTACTATTTCATATCAAAAATATTAATAAAATAAGAACTTATTTTTCACTGCTATTGTTTCATATTAACTGAAGCTCACAGGCTCACAATTATACATCAAACTTCAACACTTGCATTATATAAGAAATTTCTTACAGACTCATAACTTAGAATCTTGGAGTGACTGATACTAAGTATGGTATCTAAACAAATAGACAATGGAGTGCTATTGTTTCATATTAAAAGCCTTAATAAACTAATTTTCACTACTATTTTTTCATATCAAAAAGCTTAATAAACTAAGAACTTAATTTTCACTACTAATGTTTCATATCAACTCAAGATCAGACACCAGTGCTACTGTTTCATATTAAAAGGCTTAATAAACTAGTTTTCACTGCTACTGTTTCATATCAAAAATCTTAATACTGTTTCATATGAAAAAGCTTAATAAACTAAGCACTTAATTTTCACTGCTACTGTTTCATATCAACTCAAGCTCAGACACCAGTGCTACTGTTTCATATTAAAAGGCATAATAAAATAATTTTTACTGCTACTATTTCGTATCAAAAGGCTTAATAAACTAAGCACTTAATTTTCACTACTACTGTTTCATATCAACTCAAGCTCATGGGCTCACAATTATACATCAAAATTCAACACTTGCATTATATAAAAAAATCCTTACATACTCAAGACTCATACTCTTGGAGTGACTGATACTTTAATCACAAAGAGGATCAACTTCGAGAGAGAGGGAATAACAAAAACTGTTGTTAGTTATACTTTATTGATCCATAAACTGTTATAATCCATCAACAAGGAATAACATCACATTTAGATGGAAACAATAGATTTTGAGAGATTTTATAATGCTTTAGATTAACATTTTTTATACTCAACATGGATCAACTTCGAGAGAGAGGGAATAACATAAACTATTGTCAGTTATACTTTACTGTTCCATAAACTGTTATAATCCATCAGTAGGGAATAACATGCCATTTAGATGGAAATAATAAATTTTGAGAGATTGTCTAATGCTGCAGATTGACATTTTTTATATTCAACATGCACACTATTATTAAATGAATGGACAAGGATTACTGGTATGTTTCAATAAGCTCTATACAACCCTATCTCAGAAGGAGTAACCATTGCGCATAAGCTTCTTCTAATACGATCATTGTACTTGCTGAGCGTGATATAATAAGTAAACCCATTAAAGCTTTCAACATAACTAATCGTTATAGCTCTGATAAACATGGAATGTGATATGCCTCATTTACCTAATCATGATATGAATTATCCAAGATAGTACCCATGCTTATGAACACAAAGGTGATAGATTCTTAATAGAACATATAGACTAAGCCAGTGGAAAACACAATGAAAAGGATTGTAAATGGAGAGGATATGAAATGTATTTTTCAGGCAGTGTTTTTTTTAAGATCCAATTTGGAAAAGAAAAATGAGAGTGTCTTCACATACTTCTAAATGTAATGATTATTAACTCTGTTTTTGAAACAATATTTTTATATCAATGTAATGGGTGAAAATGCAAGTGAATATTTTGTAAATACTTAGATTTCTATAAGTGATATGCCATGGTATATAATAAATCATGATATGCAGTATCATGATAGTGCCCATGCTTATGAACACAAAGGTGATAGAGTCTGAATAGAACGTATAGACTAAGACAGCGGAAAACACAATGAAAAGGACTGTAAACAGATAAGATATGAAATGTATTTTTCAGGCACTGTTTTTTTTAACATCCAATTTGGAAAAGAAAAAGGAGAGTGTCTTCACAGACTTCTAAATGTAATGATTAAGAAATTTGTTTTTGAAAAAATATTTTGATATCAATGTAATAGGTGAAAATGCAAGGGAAAATTTGTAAATGCTTAGATTTCTATAAGTGATATGCCCTGGTATATAATAAATCATGGATAGTGTCATCTAGAGAGCTGGGTAGATAACGCAATGGAGATAGCTATAGTGTTATCTATGAAGCTAGGAAGATAAACCTAATAGCGCAGTGGACCTTAATCATGATATGCACTATCCAAGATAGTACCCATGCTTATGGAAACAAAGGTGATATATTTTGAATAGAGCATATAGACTAAGCCAGTGGAAAACACAATGAAAAGGACTGTAAACGGACCGGATATGAAATGTATTTTTCATGCAGTGTTTTTTTAAAATATAACATTCACCAAAAAATATATATTCATTCACCACAATTTAAAATATAACAATTGTACATAAATATTTTAGGTCAAATCACATTGCACATTTTGAATTTTCAAAACATTGAGTTTAATTCTCCTTTGAAATTTACAGATACTTACCTGGAAATTTGCAGAAATTCATCGCGACGCAACTCCAAATCACTACAGAGAAGCAACAGAGCGCAATAGAGCACAACAGAGCTCACCAAAGCGCAACAGAGCAGCAATAGAGCACAACAAAGCTCACCAAAGCACAACAGACTAGAAACAGAGTGCAACAGACCACAACATAACAACAAAAGCCACAAAGAATTAGAAAAGAAATGCGTGAGAGAAAGTGAAACCTGTAAAAGTTCGCGGGTGATATATTTATAAAATACGAGTTTGGCCGAAATAATAGTCCGGCCGAAGTAAAAGTTTAGCCGAGATAATTTTGAAAGTTCAGGCAAAAATATGTTTTCCCACGCCATCAGTACGCTGTCAATGTAAGCGACAGAATGAGTTCGGCCAAATTAATTTCAAAATTTTGGCTGAACTCTCTAATAGTTTGGCTGAAATATTGAGAAAAAAAGTTTTCTACCCCCGACTCTCACAAAAGTGTAACCCAACTTCACATTTTCACCCTTTATTTATATTAATAAATTTCCTAAAGTAGTCGTGTTGGCTCAGGCCATGGATTGTTTCCCTCTTTGACTGTTTTAACCACAGAAAATACTGGTGTACTGATGTGTGATATGTTTGTGAGTGGTGACCTTTGGTGTTTTATATAAGGAACTTACCCTATAAATTCATAGATGGTATCAAAGCTGTTTTGAGGGCCGCATCTGTTGTTGATCCAAATCCGAAGCCTATTTGACTAAATGCGACTGCCGCTTTTCAGATCTACTATTTATGACCATTTTCGGGCTAGGAGAACTACCTTTTCTTTTTCAAAGCATATGTTACAGTGAGGAACCCCTTTCATTTCATGCAAAAAGGTTTTCGGTTGCCTAAGTTATGTCATTTTAAATCTGGAGGTATAAATTATCTTTTTTACACTTATATTTATTAATCCCACTGTTTATTTCTATTTGTATTTTTTTTAATTACCGAAGCAATACCCTTTTCTCTGCGTATTCTCTTTTCTCTGTGCTATGTGCGATCTGGAAAAACATAAATAAGAAGACAAGATTTTTCTGCTACGTATGTTCTTTCCCCGCGACTTTGTGTGATCTCAAGAAATCAGAAATACAGAGAAAAATAGATAGTTGCCAGTAGTACTAACCGCAAATCGAACGTTCTTACGCAAGGGATGTCCTTTTTTTTTGTTTGCATGACTGTTTTTTTTGCATGAAAAAAAACAAGCAAACTGAAAAAAAAAAAACAAAAAAAACCCCTTCCTCATTTCAAACAATTACAAAATCCTTTTACTAGCTCACATGGTGTAAAGTTATTTTTTGTTAATGGGGGTCTTGGGTTCAAGTCTCTTTGTCAAGCTTCTTTTTCTAAAAAGATTTTTGTTAAGTTATTTTTTCTTAAAAATCTTTTTGGCAAGTAGTTTTTTTTTAAAGGGTTTTATTTAAAAAGCACATATAAAAGTAACATTGTAAAAGTAACTCTCACTTATTTATAAAATTAGGTCACATAAAGTAGTATTTTTTTTAAAAGTGAGCTTATTATATTATGTTTGGAAAATGGGGGGAATTTTTTTTAAAAGTACAACTTAATCATCAATTTTCAACGTATCACATAACTACTGAGCATCTACTCCAACATTTCTTCAAAAAATAATAACTTCTTCATCCGAAAGCCATTTTTAGAATCATTTGTTTTAACTGGCCTAATTTTTCGATATCTTTCCACTAATGCAGTTAGTTTCATCATTTTCAGCTTCAGTTTAAAAAAAATGGAAAGTGCATGCCCGATTATTCTTAACAGCACCAATTATTTTCAATGGCTATCCTACATGGTAGACTTACTTGGAAGTAAAGGGATTTATAGAATAGGCACAAGGCAAGAATCTAAACCTACCGATGGAGATAAAATGGCTAAATGGGAAAAAACACAAGATTAAGCACGAGGGTTGATAGGAATTTCCATTGCTCAAGACCTTAGATTTCATATCCAAGAAATTGACTCCCCTACTGAAGCTATGAAAAAGCTAAATACTGCTTTTGGCATTAAAAATGAAATCAGAGCCCACCAGCTTGAAAATGAGTTGCTTACTTTGGAACCCAATAATTTCTCCTCTATTGAAGATTTTTTTTCCAAATTCAAGACCCTTAGACTTCTTTTATAAGGTTATAAGTTCAAAAAGGAAGATGGTAGCCTTATCTATTCCATTCTTGTTAAGCTAGACCCTACATACTCTGTATTTGTTTCCACCTTCCATTCCACTAGAGAAGCCCTGATTTCTCAAGGAACAACCTACAGGTCCCCCTCTTTTGATGCATTTTGTAATTATTTGATAAGAACGCAAGAAAAATCTTACACCTTGGTCTTATTAATACTAAAAACTCTTCTAAGAAAGCCTTAGCAGCCCAACATCACCGTAAAGAGAATAGTCCTAAACCAAAAAAGGATCTTAAGCAATTTCAGCTGCAAACTGAAAAAGCAACTCTACAAACTGATAAAGAAAATAAAAACAAAGTAAATAAGACATATATACATTGCAAATTTTGTAATTGTGATGGACATGTAGATTCAAAATTTTTTAAGAATATGGAAGAAGCACAACATCAATTTGGAGAACTCTTCAACATCATATTCAAGAATGGAACTTTTTTCTTATGGTTGTCAAGCATCAATATCTGGTTATGAATTGAATGTATCTTCTTCTTCTCATTCTCATTAGTGGCTAATTGATTCTAGAGCCTCTTGCCACATGGCCAAAAATAAATCCATGTTTTCTTCTTTAAATGATTGTAACAAAAAAAAAAAAAATTATGTTTCTAATGATAGATCTATTACTGTTGTAGGGTATATAACCATTCATCTAGATAATGGTCAATATAATGATGTATTATATGTTCCAACCTTGTCAGGAAACCTTTAATCTGTTTATCAAATAACTCATTCAGGTGAAGGAAAAACAATAGAATGATCTCCTCATGATGTTGTAATTAAGGACCTAAGAGATCCTAGACATATTTTAGCTACTGGCATTGTTTATGATTCTACAAGGTTCTATAAGTTTGACAACTTTGGGTCATCATGTATTCCCTCTGTTTTTGTTGCTCATAATGATGAAGTGACAAAACTTTGGCATGGGTGATTTGGTCACTTAAATATCGCCCTCTTCAAACTCTATGTAAATAAAATATGGTGACATGTCTTCCTATGGTATCTTTCCAAGATGGTGTTTGTTCTGGATGTGTACTCGGAAAACATCATCGGGATAGTTTTGACAGACTTGCCTTTTGGCATGCTTCAACCCGTTTGCAACTTGTGCACAATAATTTATGTGGTCCACTTCCAGTTGTTTCTTTCTCTCGCTACAAGTACTTAAATTTCATTGATGATTTTTCCAGACGCACTTGAATATACTTTTTAAAAATGAAGTTTGAATTTTTTAACATGTTCTAGGCCTTTAAGGCCTTTGTTGAGAAACAATCTGGACATCACATTCTTAAGTTAAGATCTGGCAATGGAGGAGAATATGTTAAAAAAAAAATTACCCACTTTTGCACTTAGCATGGCATTCAATTGCAACATATTGTTTCTTATACTCCACAACACAATGGTGGACCTAAAAGGAAGAATCACACTCTAAAAGAAAGGGCCAATTATATGCTTCGATCTAAAGGACTTAGTCTTAATTTTTGGGCAGAAGAAATTAAATGTGAAAATTACATAGTAAATCACACTCCTACTAAGGTTTTAAGGAATATCACTCTAGAAGAAGCATGGAGATCAATCAAACTAGATGTAAGTCACTTTTGTGTTTTTGGAAGTGAAGCTTGGGCCCATATTCTAGATGAGAAACATAAATTCGGAGAACCTAAGAGTGAAAAATTCATTTTTGTTGGATATTCTAAAGATGTCAAAGGATATAGATTACTTAAACCCAAGTCCAAAAATGTAATCATTAAATGAGATGTAAAATTTGATGAAAATATATTGGCCTCCGAGCCTAGTTCGGGGGGTGTACCACCTTTGGCTTGCGAGCCTAGTTCGGGTAGTGTCCCACCTTTGGCCTGCGAGCCTGATTCTTCATATCTGCCACCTCTCTCTATCTCTTCTACTTTTGACAACATTCCTTCTAGTTCAGATGATATAGCGAGAATGAAAATCCTCCTCCACCTCCTAAGATCCTCCTTCAGCTCCACAACTTCCAAAATTGGTCTTCTCTACTCCGAATGCAACAGGTTCTCTTGTAGGTGACCCTGCAGATCAACGCAGTACACATTCTCAGTTCGACAGAGCCTCTTCCTTATTGGCTCAAGTTCCAGAAAATACTAATACAAACACCTTTGAAGAAGATTTAGGTCATCCAGATTGGGATGCAGCTATGAATGAAGAATATCATTCATTATTGGCAAACGATACTTGGGATCTTCTTCCTCTTCCAAAGGGAATAAAACTTGTCAGGTGAAAATGGGTTTACAGAACAAATTTCTGACCAGATGGAAAAGTGGATAAACATAAATCTCGTCTTATTGCTAAAGGATTTTCACAATTTGAAGGAATCGAATATACTAAAACCTTCTCCCCTATTTCCAAAATGAATTATATCTCACTTGTTCTTTCCCTTGCTGCCTCCTTTAAATGGGAATTCCATCATATGGATGATAAATTTGCCTTCTTACATGGGGATTTTCATGAAGAAATCTACATGGAACAACGCCTTGGCTTTATCCAAAATGACTCTAGCCTTATTTTTCGCCTTAGGAAGTCTGTTTATGGTGTCAAACAATCCCGTTGGTCTTGGTATGCCAAAATGGATAGCTTTCTGTTAGATAATGGCTTTCCTAGATGTCATTCCAACAACATTGTCTACACCAAGAAAGTGGGTAAGTCCTTAATAATCCTTGTTCTTTATGTTGATGATCTTATCCTTACTGGCAGTGATCCCAAACATACAAACCATGTGAATTCTAGCCTCAAAAATAAGTTTGAAATGACAGACATAGGAAACTTGCATTATTTCCTTGGTCTTCAAGTCATTCAATCCAAGGAAGGTATTACCCTTTCTTAGACCAATTACGCCTGTGATCTTCTACACCACTTTCACATGGAAGAATATACGCCATGCAATTCTCCCTTTCAAGATAGAGTCAATATTTAAATCACTTGTACTTCCCCTAAAGTTGATGCTACCTTATACCGTCAACTTGTTGGTAAACTTTTGTATCAAACCCATACCCATCCTGACCTTTCCTTTGCCATTGGTCTTGTTTCTCGGTTTATCCACAAACCGCATGAAAGTAACTAGAAAGCAGCTAAAAGAATACTTTCATATATTCGAGGTACATTTATGTTCGACATTCATTTCCATGTAGGGGCATCTCCATTGTTGATTATTTTCATTGATTCTGATTGGGTTGGTGACCCTGATGATCGAAAGTCTACTACAACCTATGTATTCACTCTTGGTACAGGACCTATTACATGGTATTATAAGAAACAAAGTGCCATATCTATTTCTTCGGCAGAAGAAGAGTATCGTGGTAGTGTTGAAGCCAGCAAGGAAGCCCCATGGATTTGTCAGATCTTGTCCAAATTTGGTCTTCATTAGCAACATCTAACTACACTTTGGTGTGATAATCAGAGTGCAATTCAACTATGCAAATATCTAGTTCAGTGCATGAAACATATTGAGCTACACATACATTTCATTATAAATATCGTTCATGATTGTGTTCTTGAAGTGCAGTATTGTTTGACCAATGATCAAGTTGTTGATATCTTTACAGAGGCTCTCACAGAAGTAAAGTTTACCAAAATTTGATCTATGCTTGGAGTTTAGGAAAGTTATCATTAAGGGTAGATAGGCTCTAATTCCTCCTTCCTTCTCCTATTGTGTCACCTTTGTAAATCCTTCAATCCTATCCCAAGTCGTACTTAATGGGGGATGTTAGGATATTTCGAAACATAGGAAATAGTCTCCTATTATGTCACCTTTGTAAATCATTCAAACCTATCCCAAGTTGCTTTTAAGGGGGGATGTTAGGATATTCTAACACATAGGAAATAGTTAAGTATAACTTGGTCTAGCGTAGAGTTAGGTAAAGTGTGTTTCTTTACTATTTAAATTTGTAACTTATAATCCGATGGTCACGATATGTAGTGGTCTGATGGTTCACTCTCTCCTTGGTATTACTGACACTTGATCCATGGCTTAACACCCGATTGTTCCATGATCTCTATTTAAAGAGCATGGAGGGTCATTTTTCCAGTAACCATTTATGAGAGAATCTTATGTAAATTTTCTTTCCTTATATTAATAAATTGCCTGAAGTGGCCGCATTGGCTCATGTTGTGGACTATTTCCCTCTTCGATGGTTTTAACCACGTCAAATACTGGTGTACTAATCTATGATATGTTTGTGAGCGGTGACCTTTGGTGTTTTATCTAAGGAACTTACCCTATAAATTTCCACATTGAGTTGTGGAATCTTAATATGGAGGATACGTTGGTGGATAAATTTGAGTGGATCACAGTAGATCCGGGTACTAAAACAACAACAATGTTAGATGAAGACCGAGCGAAGATGGATCAGAAAGAGAAGAGCACAATACAATTGTGTATATATAATTCATTATGGTTTAATGTATCAGGGAAAGCTACGACGAAGGCTTTGTAGGACAATTTAGGGACTTTGTATCAATCTAAGTCTCTGGTGAACAAACTGTTCCTCGCGAAAAAATCGTAAAACCTAAGGGTGAAGGATGGAGAATCAATGACAGAGACCTAAATTCATTTAATACTATGGTAAGCCAGTTTTTATCTGTTGATATTAAATTTTATATAAGGATATGTGCATCGGTTTGTTGTGCTCTCTACCAGATTCGTGGGATAGTCTGATTTTTGCAATAGGTAGATATACAACTACCTTGAAGTTTGATGAAATAGTCTGATCCTTTCCATCGAAGGAATGGAGATGCCTTGTCTGTACGAGGGCAGTCCAAGAATATAAAAAAAAAATAATTCCTTGAGTGGGAGATATAAATCTAGAGGGAGATCTAAATCTCCAGGAAAACCTATAAAGGTGTGTTGGAAATGCGAAAAGGAAGGGCACTACAAAAATGACTATAGATCTAAAGTTCCTGATAAAGGTACCAGATGATGCTCCTTCTGTAGAGGGGACGTGTACTTGGATTCTTCTTCAAGGACACATTTATATCATGAGGCATAGTTGATTGACTCTGGTGCATCGTTTCACTTGATTCCCCATAGGGAGTGGTTCTGCGGGTATGAGAATTATGATGGTGGTGACATATTCTTAAGGGATGACAGGAAATCTAGAATCGTCAGACACAAAAAATTCAAGCTGAAGTTGCAAGGTGGAAGGATTAGAACACTTCTCGATGTTCTTCACGTTCCTGCATTGGCCATAAATATGATTTATGTA
Organism: Pinus albicaulis; assembly: GCA_034641835.2. NCBI lineage: Eukaryota > Viridiplantae > Streptophyta > Pinopsida > Pinales > Pinaceae > Pinus > Pinus albicaulis. The sequence goes on along the minus strand of CM076569.1, from coordinate 480,472,422 downwards.
AGCAATATGGATGATGCAGGTGTAAAAAAAATGTTTGAGAAGGATACCTGCAAGATGGTTTGGTGATGACTGGTATTGATGCAGGGAGTTCAGATTGGAACTATGTACAAGCTTATGGATAGCATTGTTATTGATGGGTGCAACAATTATGTGGTTCCTCAATGTGGAACTGGAAACCTTATGGTCTCTTGATAAAAGACCATGTTATCGCATCAAAAGCTTGGACATATTGGAGAGAAGGGCCTTCGAATACAACATGTTAATGGTATGGTAGAAGGTATGTATAATTTCTCTCTAGATTTTGATTTCTATAAACATTGTATATATGGCAATCAAGTGAGTTTCTCCTCTAGTGCTAATAGGGCGAACGAGATATTAGATCTTGTGCATAGTGATGCGTTTGAGTCTTTTTCGGTTCGATCACTTTGTAAGTTTGTGTACTATGTATCATTTATAGATGGATTTTCAAGGAATACATGAATATGTTTCGTCAGGAATATATATGAAGTATTTGATAGGTTTAAATAATTTAAGGCTATGGCGGAAAACCAGGTAGATAAGAATATAAAAGTTTTGATGAAAGGTAATGGTGGAGAGTTCTCCAAGAAGGAATTTTAAGAGTTATGTAAGAAGTGTGGTATAGCATGACAGAAGACTACTCCATACACACCTTAGAAAAATGAAGTTGCAAAAAAAATGAACAAGACATTGATATAAAATGAAAGAAGCATACTCAGTGGCGTTGGGCAAAGTTGGAATTTGATAGGAAAATTCTGGTCATTGACCATTTTTCCATCAAATACTTTTAGAAAATTTACATGACCATTTTTCCAATCAAATACTTTTAAAAATTTTACATATCCGTTTATTGTGACGTGTTTGAACTTTACAAAACATTTTTTTTTTTGACCATTCATTTTTTTTCAAGAATTTCATTAATACTTCATACATAGATTTCCCTATAGGTGCCCCACTCCCATAGGATCTGACACTCTCCGCAGTCCACTGTTCCGAGTTTCCCATGCTTCAACACTCCACCAATATCCATTCTATTCCACCAAATCGAGTTCAAATTTAACATGATTTTTTTTGGAAATGAAAAAAAAACAGTTGAGCACCTCATAATAAGGAGTTACAATCGCTACACGCCTATTAATTCTTTGGGAACCGTATGTGTAATTATTACATTAAGGCTGGATACGAATGATCAACCGCTGCTAGCTTTGCAACTAAACCTTGCAGTCATTGATAACAGCGGATAGTGGAGCCACTGGAGAAAAAAGAATGCTAAATGTCAACCAATACTATCTTAATTCTGAGCTATAATATGCCACCCCCACCACGGGATAATAAGAAATGGGAAATGAACAGAAGAAGAGGAAATTTCCTGGTTAGGTGATGACATATGGGGAAACCAAAATATTAACAAATTTCCTGCCCGTGCACCCTCACAGAAGAATTTCAAGAAGACAAAGACTCTTATGGGGTTTGTTGTCCCGGGCTCCTCATACAAAGTAAAAAGCTAAACGCACTTATTTATTTTGACTGGATGCCTATGTATTTGACTCAATGTGGATTGAGTACAATGAAAATAAAATTTAGATTTTGCCTTTCGAAAACATATTTTATGGTTATCACTATATTCATATTTAGGTCTTATTAAAATTTTCTTACTTTCTTGTGATAGTATGTCTATGTTCTTTTTCCAACTAATTCCATTTTCATTGAAAATATTGCCATAAATAATTTGACAGAGTTTGGGGTTTAGTTTAGTTTTGTGTTGAGCAAAGTAAGAGGTAAAAGGAACTTGCCACATCTAAGACGAACATTTGTTTATTGAGTTTCCATAGATTTTTTATTTTTTTTTTGGCTTATTTGTCGAAGTGAATAATTATTTCATTTGGCTTCATGGCTAGTTTGAGTTAGCCTCATCAAACGGATGTTTCCTTGGTATTCAAGCACCAAGTACATATTTGATAACACGACAGGGGAGCATATAGCCCTCATTAGATCATAATAACTCTAGTTTTTGTTATTCAAGTTGTCCAATACAATTTTAATGTCATGGTAATGGATCAAAGAGCGAGCTCACTCGATCATCAATAACTTATTCTTCAAGTAAGTAATACGTTTTTCATTTTGTAATCGCTTTTGCATTTTTTTTCTTTAAAAATAAAATAAAAAATATAAGCTTGTTATTTTGTCTCTAATTGTTTTTGTTTTTCCTTTATATATATATATATATATATATATAAAAGCTTGTTATTCTATCTCTAATTTATTATTTACAAGATAATTATAAATGGTAAATCAATTACTAAGTTGGCTCATGCTATCATTACATGACTCTTTGTAGTAAGTTTTCATCATTAGAAAAAAAAGTACTGTTTTTATTTTAGTTTATTCCAGACCAAGATATGTATGTTCAATTTTATAGGAAAAACTTGTTCTTTTGTGATAACTTGTTAGGTTTTCTTATAATTTAGATTTTTCTTCGATCATTTTATGGCGTCGAGTGTTCTTATTCTCTTTGGGTTTTGTTTTATGGCGTCGAATGTTCTTATTCTCTTTGGGTTTTGTTTTAGTTTTCATAATTATTTAAATTAACTATGGTTGCAAATTCGGTTTAATTATGAAATTAGTTGTTTACATCAGTTTTAAATATTGTCAAGTAAGTTTATTCTTGTTTTATTTTTGTTTGGTATTTAAATTGTCTTTCATTTAAATCTTTAATATATGTTGGAACTTTAATTTAGTTTTGGGATAAGCACTATGATAATTATTAAAAAAAAAATTGAAAGATGGTGATGTTGGAAAGATATATATATTTATTTTTATAAATAACTTTTTAAGTGGATTATATATATATATATATTTTACATGTTCTTATTTTATTTTATATATATTCAAGAGAGTAATTAAAACACATTATGGTTGTGATTCACGATGTCATATCTTTTCATATTTTCATTTTATTATTCTTAATTTTGTAATTTTTTATTTATTAATTTCATAAAAAAATTCAAATAGGAATTATGTTACATTCTAGTTCATGATTTTGAATGGGTAATCTCATTTATTATAGAATAGGTCTCTCTCTTTTTCCCCAAGAGAGAGAGAGGAGGGGATGAGAAGAAATGCCGAAGAGAGATAGGCAATGCGGACAAGAGGAGGAGGAGGAGGGTTGAAACTTGACGAAATTTTTTTCTTGTATTTTACATTTAACGAGGATGAGGGAGGGTTGGAATTTGATAGATATTTTTTCTCATATTCTATATTTAAACCTAGCGTTCTCTAGTGATTTGCTTTGAAATGTGCTTTAATACCTTATATATGACACCACCATCTAGACATATTTCCTTTGGACACCACTACTTAGACACATTTCTTTTCAATTGCAGTATGAAGATCTAAAATATGTGGCTCATGAAGAACACATCTACTGCAATTTACAAAATATTAAAATGTTTTCCATATTTCTGACTCATGAAGAACACGTCTACCACCATTTACAAAATATTAAAATGCTTTTAATACATCGTTCTTGACTATAAAATCTCAACCACATACCCCACGTCAATTCCATGTGATTATTATTGTGGAGAGGTTGTTGGGTTTTCAAATTTCCTAGGGTTTTTCCCCATAGGTTGGAAGATTGAACAATGGAATCTGAAGACTGGTTGTTAAGTTTTAGTTCATTGTCAATGTCCCCTTTCTATTTCTTGGAGTTGGATCTTTCTCAAATGGCTTGTTCCTGTAAGTAACTTACAACATATTTTCTTTTCATATGTATAGAGTTTGTATTCACCCTTATAAGAGAATACAATGTTTATTTTTATCATTTCATAGTCAATCAATAAAACAAATTTATAGAATGTTATAGTTAATGTATCAATATACGGGACTTTCTGCCTCTTACGTTGTTCTATAGGTATTGACCTTAAATGGGTTATGTGAAATGGGGGTAGTTTTGGTTTTTTTTTAATGTTTTGGATCTGCAGTTAAATGTATACTTTATCTTTAGATGTGATAGTATATATTAAATTATAAATGATATTAACTAATCTAATTTTGAATTATTATTAATATAATTCAATAGTTATATTTTTTTTTCATCTTATATATCTCATAAAATCTCCTTAATCATAAAATACAAATGCTATGGCATGTTCCAGTCAATCACATTTAATTTCAGGGTTATGTAGATTTCATTGTCACTCATGAGTGTTCCATGCAATTTCAAACCAAGACTTAGGATTCCATCATTTATTTGTGTATTATGATCATTTCATTATTTTTATATGATAAATATGTGAAAGTATTTAATATAATTGTGTTATTGAAAGGAATTTTTTAATCTAGTGAAGGGTTAGTTTATTATCAAAACATCACTCTTGGAGGGAAAATTTTTAAACATAACGTTTCTTGATGGGAAGCATAAAAAACCAAAAAGTAAAAAAAAAAAATTATGATGGATAAAGAAGAATCCAAATTCCAATCATGGTGTCAGGTTAGTGTGGGAAGTCTGGGCAGAGGTAGTGGAGATTGCAAGTTACCTGGTTAGTAGATCACCTTCATCAGCGTTGGAGGATTAGACTCCACATGAGGTACAAATTGGTAAGAAACCCTCTCTTTCACATCTGAGGGTATTTGGCTGTGATGAATACGTATATGTTCCAAAGGATAAAATAACCAAGTTGGATAGTAAATATGAAAGGTGTACCTTTATTGGGGATAAGGATGGTTTTAAAGGTTATAAGATTTGGAACCTAGAAACAAGGACAGTTGTGCACAACCGACATGTGGTGTTTAGAGAGGTGAAATATGTTATTAAACATGAATTCCTATGAAATGAACCTGAGAATATAGAGTTTGAGCTAAAGGAGGAAGAATCAAACTCTGCAGCAGAATAAGAATCAGAAGAGGAGGAGCCACAAAATCTAGCTTTGAGAAGATCAGTTCAAGAGAGAAGGAAGCCAAAAAGGTATACTCGATCTGCTCTCTATTAAATTTTTTATTTATCTATTATTGATAATGATTTCAGAACTGTCAAGAAGGCAGTGAATTCAAAGGATGGAAAACTATGGAAGTAGGCCATGGTTGATGAAATGGCATTATAAAAAGATGAGGTTTGGGGTTTTGTGGATTTTCTGACTAGAAGTAAACCCATTAGAAGAAAATGGGCGTTTAAGAAGAGGATGAATGCATAAGGCATGTTGGAGAAATAAAAATCTCAGTTGGTAGAAAAAGTTTATTCGTAGGCGGCGAGAATTCATTTTGGTGATATTGTTTCTCTTGTTGCCTAGTTAGCTTCTATTATATTACTTTTATACGTTGCTACTTATTTTGATTTTGAGGTAGAACAGATCGATGTGAAGATAACATTTCTTCACATGGATCTGGAAGAATAGATATACATGAATAAACCTGAAGTCTTTGCAATGAAGAGTAAGAAACAACTAGCATGAATGTTAAAAAAGTCCCTCTATGGGTTAAAACAATCACCAAGGATGTGGTATCAGAAATTCGATACATATATATGGGGAATCGGCTTCACGAGAAGAAATACGTATCACTACATGTATTTGAAATTAATTGGTGATCGTGTTATTTATTTGGTCATGTATGTGGATGATATGTTGATGATTGGAAACAAAAAAGTAATTATCCATGATTTGAAGACCAAATGTTCCTCCAAATTCAACATGAAGGATCTTCGAATTGAAACTATATTTTCAGCAGAGAAAATAAACAAGATCAGGCAAAGTGGAAGCTCTGGTTAAAGGAGGGGAAGTAGGTCGAGGCAATATTGTAGAGGTTTAATATGCAAGATAGTAAACCAGTGAAGGTTCCTATTCCTATAGGTGTAAATTTATCTGCTAAAAAGTGTCCCAAGACACAAGAAGAGGAAGATGACATGTCCCATTTTCTATATGAAAGTGTATTAGGTAGTGTGATGTATGCGATGTTCTGTACTAAACGAGGCATCACACACGCAGTGGGAGTATTGAGAAGTTTTATATCAAAACTAATTAAGGAGCGTTAGACAATAGTGAAGCAGGTTTTCAGGTATTTTCATGGCACTAATGATTATGGTCTGTGCTACCAAGGAAGACCAAGATTGGACATATTTTTGGAAATCTATGGATTTTTTTATTTAAACTGGGATAGAGATCTAGATCAAAGAATATTTACAAGTGGTTACATGTTTAATGTATTTGGAGGAGAAATTAGTGGGATGAGAAAAAGACAGTCTGTAGTGGCTCTTTCAACTACAAAGGCTGAATACATGGCAAACACTCATGCAAGCAATGAAGCGGTTTGGTTGTAGAGTTTGTGTTCATTTATGGGGTTGGTACAATGAACTATAAGGATATACTATGAAACCCAAAGTGTAATTTTATTGGAAAATAACCCTGCTTACAATTCAAAGACAAAGCACATTGATGTTCAGTATCAATTTGTGAGGGATATGGTTGAATACAAAAAGGTTTTTCTATGAAAGGTTGACACTTTGAATAATGTTGCAGATGCATTTCCGACATTTGTGAGCATTTTTAAGTTTTCTTGGTGTAGAGAAACAATGGGCATTGTAGGGCTGAACCAATGACTAAGCTTTCTTGTGACCCCTTGTGTGTAAAATAAAACAAAAAGTGGGATAAAGTTGGTCGTGTGTTTTATTCTTTCCATGACTAGTCGCATGTGCGGGGGTGGGGTGGGGCGTCAAACCCCCCCTGTCTGTTGCACCAATCACAAAAGGGGGTCATAGGGTGGGTGACAACCTCCCCTGTCGAGGGGTTTGTAGGGGGGAGGTAGGCACCCTAGACAAGGTCCAGGGCAATGCACCAGAAACATTTTTTTCCACCCTATAATAAGTGGGAAGACCTACTTATGGTTTTGTGCATGGTTTTTGCACATAGTTTTGGGCATGATATTTTCTTCCCATTGTATTTTGTAGATCCAGCCATGGGAACTACAATTATGTTATAATAAAATGTTAATGAAATGGCGTTTATGAATGCTTCGACATGTATAGATATGTATTGTAATATTGAAAGGAATAAAATGAAAAATCAATATGGTAGTTTTTATTTTGGGATCTAGGGGAAAATATCTGTGTATATTTGTTTTATTTTCTCTCCATTGTTTTATTTTTTGGTTTTAAGAATTCTTTTGTAAGTAATTTTTGTAGAGGGTTAAAACTTACAAAATCTATCTCCTTTAATTCAGACTTATCTTTTCCTACTCTCATCTCATAGGTTGTGACACTACCAAGCAACTCGTTCATTGTGAGACTTTTTAGATCAAACATTTCCTCAATGGAAGATATTTTGAAAATAAATATGATAGGCATAGATCTTAAGACTTTTTGAAGAATTATATCTTATTTAGTAACTTCACCAAGTCCTATAATCATATTGGTTACTTCATCAACTCTGAGGAGGTATTCTTCGATGCTTTCTTCTTCACTCATTTTTATGCTTTCAAACCTCATTATGAATATTAGATGTTTTTCTTTCTTGAATTTTTCATTTCCATCATGACTCGAATTGAGATTGACCCACACTTCCTTAGCATAATTACATTGTATAAATTTTACAAGTTGAAATTGACTAAGTCCAAAGAGAATGGAATTCTTGGATTTGGCATTATTTCGATAGACCTTGTTACTACAGCTATGGGAGGGACATTAGGAACATCATCATATACATGCACAAAGATCCAAGTATCTAGCCCTAGAGAAATAACATAGGCTTCAATCCTAAACTTCCAAAAAAATAGTTTTCCCATCGAAGGATAATATCTTTCTTGAGTAAGCATCCATAGTAGTTTTCTTAGACATAATTCGTTATGGATATACCTTTCGGTGGTTAAACTGTTCTTGAAGGAAATTGGAACTCATACCAATTGTTGAGATAAGGAATTAATTAGAGGGGGGCGAATAAATAATTGTAAGATTATTAAAAAATTGCGATTAATTCTTATATTTCCTTTTGATTTCTACTAGTTATTTATTAGAGCATTCAAACTACAATATAAACATGCAGTAAAGAAAACCATTCATAAGAGTGCACAATTCATCAGTTGAGCAATACACACTAATTGACCCTCTTAATTTTACATGGAAACCGTAAGGCAGAAAACCACCAATCTCTTTGTTGTTATGCTATAAATTAAAAACCCACTTAATTACATCAATTTTTTTGTGATAATCCACTCACAGGAGGCCCCAACCCCTTCACATAGAAATCCATCACTCTCCAAGAGATACCCACCTCTTATAAATGTAGGAATCTACCTTCTGTATCCATTTTTCCACTTTTCATACAATTTTCACACTGAAAAATAGAGGCTAATACATTTTCTCATAACTATAAACTTGAACTACTATTGTACCATCTCCTTCCCTCCAGGTCTGTGGCTTCACTACTCAACCTACTCTAGTCTTGGATTTTTGAGCTACTTTAAACACAATTAACTCTCAAAACTTAACTCTCTAATCCTCACATATTAAACCTAAAAAAAAATGTATATTCACCAAATTTCTGGAAGAAAATTTGCAATTGTTTTTCCTCTAGTGTGCAAAGGTTGATAATGTATTTGTTTTCCTATTGTTGTCTCTGTTTTCCTTGATACTTATTGCCTGATAGCATGCTAAAAATGACAATCTCTCTTGTTGTTCCATCAAAGCTATAAGGCCACTGCAACTATATTAAATATAAGAATCGCCACCTGTATATTCTCCATACTTAATAATTTAATCACAATCTTCCCTACACACTCAACAAGAGCCTTTTTTGAATTCAACCTACACAGATCACGTGGTTCTCCATTCCTCTCAAATGGCCACAAAGCTCAAAATGTACTTCAAGTATGTCTCTTCTTCCTACTTGAGCTGCATCATGTCATTATATGTCATAAAATCATTTTCCAAGAGACACCTACATCTTATGAATGTAGGCATCTACGCGCTCTAGTCATTGTTCTACCTTCCATAAAATTTTCAAACTGAAAAATAAAGGCTAATACATATGCTCAGAAATACAAACCTGATGTATTGTTGTACCAAATCCATCCCTTCAAGTTCGTAGCTTCATCACTCAACCAACTCTAGTCTCGGCCCTATGTTGTACTGTAAAAAATGTTATCTCTCAACACTTGACTATCTTCTCCTCACACACTCAGCCTAAACACAACTATTGTATTCACAAAATTTCTCAAAGGTAATTTCTCAGTTTTGTTCCTCTAATATGCAAAAGTTGATTTTGTCTATGGTGTTCTCCTACAGACTCTTTTCTCCTCACACACTCAGACTAAAAAAAACTAATGTATTCACTAAATTGATCAAAGGCAATCCTTGAGTTTTCTTCCTCTAATACACAAAGGTTGGTGTTGTCTCTATTTTCCTCCTACTGTCTTTATTGTCTCTATTGATCAATGCTTGATAGCGTGCTACAATATGAAAATGTTTTTTGTTGTTCCATTAAAATAGCAAGGCCACTAAAATTGTATTAAATATAAGAATGGACACATATGTACTATCCATACTTGATAATTTAATCCAAGTCTTCCTTGCACACTCAACAGGAACCTTTATTAAATTCTTCCTATGCATGTCACTTTGTTCTCCATTCCTCTTAAATGCCTGCAAAGCTCAAAATTTACTTCAGTTATACCTCTTCTTCCTGATCCAGCTGTAGCATAGCATCAGAGCTCATAAAATCACTGGTATGGAGTCTTTGATTCATCTTCCTCATTAAATTTCCAGTGGTGTCCAAGTGAAACAAGCGAAGGCCTGTTTCAACAGTTTCCATTATTACAATGGAAATAAACTCTTTGTGTTCATTTATTTTTAGTTGCTGACTCACACATCCTCTGTATACTATGCAATGGATTTTCCAACCCATCCATGACTGTGACACAAGGAGTTTCCAACTCATCCGTGTTTTTAAGCATATGCTGCTATATGAGTAAGATCTTGGAAGCCCTGGTACCTGTAGAATTTCTTTAAATACAATTCCACAAGAGATACACACTTACGGGCTTCGGGGCACTGACCCACCTATCCTTTGATTTTTTCCCAAGCCTCTTTAAACACTTCCCCATAATGTTTTTTCTTAGTCATGGATTGAAGCACCTTGGTAACCAGAACACATAAAATATTTAGAAAGACAAGTCCCACATGTGTCTATTAATATTTGACATACTGTTAAATGTCTGCAAGAACTTTCGTCACCTGTCTCTTTTATTTTCTACAAAATCCCAATGCTTTATCCTCCCTTTTTTTATTCCTTACAGGCTTTCGGGCCTCTGGGCATCCTCGTACTGCTCCTGCTACCTCGAGTTGATGCCATCCCATAACCCATTTTTAAGTAAACCTTTGGGCTTCCAAGATTCCAGGGTTTCAGGGTTCCCACTACCCCAACTCAATATAATCATGTAACATTTTTAAATAAACCTCTCGGATTCTAGGACATATGAGGTTCCAAGATTCCCACTAACCCGGATCAATACAATCCCGTAACATTTTTAAATAAAAATTTACGATTTTGGGCTTCTGAGATTTGGAGCAATGAAACTAAGGGTTTCAAAGTCCTTACTTTGAATAATCATAAATTTTGATCCAGGTGGTGATTTTCATACTTGCACATACAATTGGAATTTTGTTTCCAAGAATTTTCAAACTAGGCCACTTTTAGGAGAAACTGAGTTGATCTCTTTAGATGTAATCTCCTCCAAATTATTGGGCTCCCCAACCATCATAGTCATCTTGTATGGCTTCTCCACTAAGCCGGTTACTATGATGATTCTCTACAGAACACTCTAGTAACCATGTGACTCCCGTTGAATACCATGCTCATCAATGTCATATGCTACCTCTATCCTCAATGCTAGTCAGGTTGACATCGATGTCAACATACAAAGTGCTACCAACCATTCAGACAATTTCAATTATCCAACAATATGCAACCCAGATGCTATCATCAAAAAACAAAAAATTTGTTTCGCTTTAGAGTTTCTTACATGCTAAGTCTCTTTTTCAACCATGCATATTTTTCACAAAGGGTTTTATTCTTATGAATAAAGAAAACAACTTCACACTTTGAAACCCTACCTCTATTTTTTTTTACACCAATTGATAGGTTTGGTCCTACTGGCAACCAATTAGTGAATGTACAGTCAAGAAAACTTGTGTTTTTTATGGCTAAAGCCACTCTTTTGAGAGATTAATCTCACTTATATGAAGAACAATATCCACCAAATAACAACTGATCCTTCTAGCAAAAATAAAATATGCATTCGAATTATACATTTTACTTGCTTTCAATGTACAAATGATAATTAGTCCTAGATGATTTTAATTAGATAAATTACCTGCATAAGAATGGGAGGAAATTATAAGTTTATTGGTTTGATGACAGTATTAAAAATAAAATTAGTTTTGGCCTTTTTAAATTGGACCTCCTTATAAATTTCGTGGCTAGTCATTATTGCTTTTTGGAATTAGTTTCCTAACAAATGTTGTAAAGATGTTTTGGGAACATATTTGTCTGGCCAATTTACCACAAGAGTTAGTGTAGGAGAAGGGTTTTGTACCAGCAACACATAGAGGAGATCCCTCATCGACGTCCTCTGAGTATTCCATAGATCACACAGATCTATTGTACATATAATCCTTTGAGTAGCCTATAGATCACATAGATATCTTCTACTGATAATCTTTTGAGTAGCTCAGAGATCGCGCAAATAAAGGACCAACAGGTGACGATATCCCTCGGGAAATGTAGTAAGCATGTGGCGTCGAAATGATGCCACTGAAAATTCAAAAAACCCAATGTGAAGATTGTCAAACCACAAAAAATATTTTCACACAGAAAAACTAATAGCTACTCATCAATCCTATATGTCACATAATGACATGATAAATATGTTGAAAATGTTTATAATTACCAATATTTAAGTGTTACATATTACTATAATAAAATCGCTTGTCTTAAAACTGCATTTGCTTGGTAGAGAGTCCGTTTTCCTTGAACATAAGGAACTATATTAAGTTCGAGACCCAGATGCATCTCAGAGTAGTGAAAGCATGCCCCCTTATGAACCACCAATGAGTTATTGTAAGTGGCATGGTTTTCTTTAACTAATGGAGATGAGTTAGCTTGAATTAGTGGATACGAACCAAAAATAGTCGTCCTCACTACTGCTTTGAGAAGTAAATTATGATAATTTTTCCCACTATTTGGAAGAAAAATAAATTAAATTAAAATAAAAATAAAATTTATGATTAAATTTATCTATAAAATAGAAAGAACACTAATATTTACTTATATCTAAAAACAACACTAATATTTACATAAAGATTTTTTTTAGTATAGAACTATAAATACAATACATCATTTTATATTTAATAGTTTAATAATATATTAATAATTATAACTAATTAATTATATATTCGAGATTTGGCTTTGTTTGAAGCTTCTATCGTGCGTTTGTGTATCCACTAGTATCGAACAAAAGTGAGAAGTCGTCCTCTAATAGCCAATATCTGGGCCAAATTCACGAGAACATTAACATGACCCTATGAAGGAGCTGGCACAATCACCGCATGCAGAGCATGTTTGTCCTCTTAACTCTTCATATTCATATCCATATTGCCAAGATTTATCCGTTTCCCTTCCCTTAATCCAATACCACCTTCTACAACGGAGTTTACCATTATAGCGATTACCCTCGCTTCTTCCTATCCTCAAATGATCATGATCATGGCCAACGCATTGTAAAACGGTTAACACGCGTTAAAATACTTCAAGCCAAAAAGATGACAAACTCTTGTCTTCTTATCAGTACATATCATTGTCGTCGACCTAACCAGTAATGTCAAACGGTTAACGCGCGTTAAAATACTTCAAGCCAAAAAGATGACAAACTCTTGTCTCCTTATCAGTACATATCGTTGTCGTCGACCTAACCAGTAAGGTCACTATAAGATTATGATCAGGAAAAATTGCGGTCCATCTCTTGTTTGATCGCTAAGGCTGATAATTAGACAAAATTGTGGTCCATGTCTTGTTTGATAGGTAAGGTTACGTGATTCTCGTGGACTTCAACTTGGTGTTTGCGAGTAACGACGAGGTTACTTATCCGTGATCCACCGAATGGTTGCGAGCAAACATCTGTTTATTTTGAATAGATGTGATATTCGTCGACCTCAAGGGTCATTGGCATCCATCTCTCAAATAATTTGGTCAAAATTGCCAATTACGCTTTCCTTTATCGGTGAAATTTTTTCGTCGTGTGTCCATTTTACCTTTCTTATTACGGGTTTTATGTACGGAGAATTTTTGATGGTGCTAAATTTATTTTCACTACAAAATTCAAACACTACAATTACCTGATTTTTTTGAATATCTTTACTTACTTGATTCCAAAAAAATTAGCATCCAAACTTTTTTTGTTACACAAATCAAAGACAGATTTGTCTCGTAAGAGAATATATAAATATGTCATTGTCATCAACCTAACAGTGATGTCAGTATCAGATAAATAGACCAAATTGCGGTCCATGTTTTGATTGATAGGTAAGGTTACGTGATTCTCGTGGACTTCAACTTGGTATTTGCCATTAACGACGAGGTTACGTTATCCCTGATCAACTGAATGGTTGCCAGCGAACGTTAGTTTATTTCGAATAGATGTGATATTCCTCGACCTCAAGAGTCCGGAGTCCTCGTCACCAATATCTCAAATAATTCTCGACCTCAAGAGTCATTGTCACCGATATCTCAAATAATTGGTGAGATTTTAGGTTGAAAAGCTATACTCATTCCTTTTTGGACGTTTTATGTCTTTATACTCGTGTGTCCATTTTACCTTAATATCTCATTACGTGATTGTGAGCGGTACAAGTTTTTGATGCGAGAATACTTCTAACCCATGTGATGTCAAAAACTTTATCGGGATCATAAGTTTTATAAATCTATTTCAATAATGTAATTATAAAAGGTAAATACTATATTATATTATATTAATTTTATACACACTTTTATATAATATATCATATATGAAAGAACATGAAATAAATTTTGAGAGTAATTAAAAGAATATTTCCATCAATATTATTACGGTACGTGCTACATGGATAATTGTAGGGGTAACAATGTATTTATAATTTTATCCACTTTAATGAAGGATGTTATGATATTGTTGAAATTGCAGTATTTCTTATGGATGTGTGCGTTATTGGAATGATTGAATGGTGTTGGTTAAATTAATGGGTAAATATGTTTTTATTATTATTTAAAACAGTGTACACTTGTAAGATATGTGAGGATAACAATTACTATGTTTTATATTTAATTAGCGATTATTTTTTTAGATTAATAGAGTTTTGAAATTATATCTTTCAAGTATAACTTTAATATTATTGGTCATCTTTTTAAATGTAACATCAATATCATTGGTTTTAAAGAATGTCAATTTTTAAAATTCAAAAGTATTGATTGTAGGCCAATTATGCAATATAAAGCCTTACTTCTAGATAAAAAATTAGTGAACTAATATTCATATGTAATGTTTTTTTTTTATTGATACAATATTAGCATACCAATAAGGTAGCCCAAATTATTAAATATATAGGTAAGTGGACCTTCTAATATTCATTAAAATAAGAAAGGAATCAGGAGCACATATTCCAATATGGAATAGAGGGATTCATATGGAGGGGCACAATATTGACATCTAATGATAATTTATTTTGGAGAACATATTGAAATATTTGAATACTCTCGAGCACACAACTAATCTCGCCATCCATAATGGACAAAATAAGAAACATTTCTCTAATAAAGTTCTTACATGAAGTTGCAGAAGCACACTTAAGGCACAATGTCTCGTCAATTGCTGATTGCTACAATGAACCTCTAAGTATTAAGCTTGAGATACATTCTCTCTATGTGATGATGTTGTGGATGGACAATTTCTCATATTACCAATACGATACAAAAAAATATTTAATGTGGTCATATGAAAGTGTTTAAACAGATTGAAGTGCTACTATTTAATGGAAAAAGCCAACTACAACCTCAAAAATTAATGAACCTCAAACATTAATGAAAATTTGTATAAAAAGTATTTAAATAAAAAAAGACAACATTAGATAGTGGGTTTAGAAGAAAATATTCCAGTTGTGCTAATAACATCATATGAGTATGGACACTAGGGGTAAGATGGAATGGAGAAAACATGAAAATAAATGAGAGGCCTTCTCATAATTAAGGCACAATTGGGAGTAATGTTGATGAATGATATTTTATTTGAATGATATTGGCTTAAATATCTATCGGAAATTGTGACTTAGCAATATGAAACTGTGAATTTGTATACAAAAATAATATGTTGACAACTATAGTCAAATTTTGAATTAGATATCATATATACATTGATATCTATTTTTTTATTTATTTATCTACATGCACATACATATGATAATTATGGAATTGACATCTTTGTATTAAATACAAATTCAAATTTTTAGAATTGAACATTACGCTAGTGGAATAACATATTACACTATATAAAATCAATATTTCCACCTTTAGAAACCAAATTTGGCACTTTAAAAGTTTGATAGTGGCACCTTTATAATGAAAATTAGTTTTTTTTAGCTCTACATTATTCTTTATTCATCCAAATTGAATTAAATAATGTCTCTTCTTTGTAATTAAAGTTAAGCTCTCTGCCACTAAAAATTCAAAAAACCTAATGTGAAGATTGTAAAACCACAAAAAAATATTTTCACACGGAAAAACTAATAGCTACTGTCAGATAATGACATGATAAATATGTTGAAAATGTTTATAATTACAAATATTTAAGTGTTACATATTACTATAATAAAATCGCTTGTCTTAAAATTTCTTTTGCTTGGTAAAGAGTCTGTTTTCCTTGAACATAAGGAACTATATTAAGTTCGAGACCCAGAGGCATCTCAGAGTAGTGAAGGCATGCCCCCTTATGGACCACCAATGAGTTACTATAAGTGGCATGGTTTTCTTTAAATAATGGAGATGAGTTAGCTTGCATTCGTGGATACGAACCAAAAATAGTTGTCGCCACTACTGCTTTGAGAAGTAAGTTATGATAATTTTTCGCACTATTTGGAAGAAAAATAAAATAAATTAAAATAAAAATAAAATTTATGATTAAATTAAGCATTAAATTTATGATTAAATTTATCTATAAAATGTTTTATCTATAAAATAGAAAGAACACTAATATTTACTTATATCTAAAAACTAAAAACAACACTAATATTTACATACATATTTTTTTTAATATAGAACTATAAATACAATACATCATTTTATATTTAATAAATGAAATGTCATGGACGACGAATCCTAAGGTAAGAAGTGCGCTCCAAGAAATCGTTGAAGCTCTCACAGAGGCTTGATTAGGGTTAGACAGAAAGCCGCCTCAACGGCCTGGTTTTGGTCATGGTCGCATCCTCGGGAGGAGGGCCGCCGCCCTCTTATCGCAATGTAACAAGTGGAGATCATGCGTTGCGATTAAACCAAGATGCAACTGCTCAGCAAAGAACAGGCCCTGTCTTAGGAGAAGAATGGCAGGCCAAAATGAAGGGACAATGCCTACCACGAGTAGTCAAGAAACCCCGGTTTGTTATTCCAACTTCGAAGCTAGATGAATACAGAGGCTATATGAAGAATCACGCTTTGATCTATAAGTTCATAGGTATTTGGCCTTCACAAAAGAATTTTTTAAAATGGATTCAAATAAAATGGCAGCCCAAGGGTCATATTGATCTGAAATTTGGGGCAAAAGGTTTTTTTATAGTAATTTTTTTCTGATTTACTTGATAAAGCACACATTTTTTAGGGAGGACCCTATTTCTACAACAATGCTGGCCTCTTTCTCAGACAATGGGAGGAATGTTATAACCCTGAACAAGAGCAATTTCTAGTAGCTCCTATTTGGGTACAGCTATTTGGGCTTCCCATAGATTTTTGGGACCCTGAAATTTTGGAAGGTATAGGAAATTCTTTAGTTAGTTTTGTCAAAATAGCAGAATCCACAGCTCATGGACACTATACTTCTTTTGCTAGAATTTGTGTGTACATGAATATCTCTGAACCCTTGCCATAGATGATAGAACTAGAATATGAAGGTAAAATTTGGCTCCAGCTTCTTGATTATGAGCACATTCCTTTTCGTTGCCGCTGCTGCCACGAGTATGGGCATTTATACAAATATTTCCCGTTAACTAGAGTCGAGAAGCAAAACCCTTGTGCGAATGGACCAGAGGAGCAACCTCGGAAAATAGAGGATGGATTTTTACCAGTCATGTCGCAGAAATGACCTCCCCATTCAGGGAATACTAGTTTAGGTTCAGCATCAAAGCCAAACCCGTAAGGTTCCACAAAAACTGAAAATAGGTTTGAGGTCCTACGGGAGGAAGGAGAACCAACTGTTCAGGAAACAGTAGGTGAAGGCAAAACGAAAGGTTTGGCAGTGGTGACCCAGAAGCCCCAATTGTCAAAACGAAAAGCAGAGAAGGAAATGGAAACACTAGTAGAAAGTGTAGTACTAGAACTCACCCCAATGGAGGTCAAACAATCAAAAGATGAGCTGAGTGCCGAAGAAAAACTATTGAAAAATCTTTTATTTGAATGGGGAAACCTTGATGACCGTTTCATCCGAGTGGACCAAAAGAAATTATATAAATAGACATTTGAGAATTATCTCACAGCGCAAGCTCATAAAGAAGGCCAAGAAAGAGAACAAGAAGCCAGTAAGAAGACCGCGCCATCAAAACTAGCAAAAAAGCGAGGTCGAAGAACCCTACAGGAATCAATACAACTAGTTGGGGAAATGCTAATAAATACTGGGAAGATAATAACGTTAACAATGGCATTTCATCAACTACCTAAAAATACATAATGAAGGTGCTCTCCTTGAATATTAGAGGTCTCAATAGTAAGGGTAAATAGAGAAATCTAAAGGACAGGTTGAAGGTGGAAAAACCACAGGTCATGCTTGTACAAGAAACAAAAGTTTCCGGGGAGAAGCTTCAAGCAATAATACAATCTTTCAAGATTCCATACGAGGTTACGGCCATTGACTCAGTGCGCACCTTTGGAGGCAGAACAATACTATGGAATGTTGCTAAAATCGTCGCTGAGGGTTCGATTGGCCTCCCTAGAATCTTAACAGCTACCTTCAGACAAATAGGATCAGAGGAAAGGATCCTCATCTCAACTGTGTACGGACCCCCAATTCTAGGAGAGCGAGCAGAATTTTTACAAAGTATACGCCGATTAAGTACAATGCATCAGGAAAAGTATTGGCTTTTAGGTGGAGATTTCAATATGATATTGAACCTATCGGAAGAAAAAGGAGGATTAAGAAGGGAAGACCCGGACATGGCTCTGTTTAGAGACTTGATAACAGACCTAAGGTTAGTCAACATTCCCACGGTCAATGGTAATTTTACTTGGAATAATAAAAGAGGGAAACGATTTCAGGTGGCCTCTCGGTTAGACCGTTTCTTGGCTTCAGAGGCTTTTGTGAGTCAGGACATTTACTATGAAGCTGAAATTCTTCCTACCCTGAGATCAGATCACTGGTCGATCCGATTGGAAGTTGATGTCAAGGCCATCCCTCAAAACCGACCCTTCAGGTTTGAACTATTTTGGTTAAGAGACTCGGAGTTCATGGATAAAGTTAAAAGTTGGTGGACTGCAATCCAAATTAGGGGACGCAACAAAATGCATTCATTCCAACTCCGTTTAAAGAAATTAAAATATGAAATCAAGAGATGGAACTGCCTTGAATTTGGAAATATACATCAAGAACAGATTCAACTGACTGCAAAAATGAAGGGAATCCAGCAACAAATCATCCTCCAAGGGTGAACACCTGAGCTAGCAGTGCAGGAAGGTCATACTCCTAGTCAACTAGAAGAGAGGCGTAAGAAAGAAGAAATTTTGTGGAAACAAAAGTCTCGGATTAATTGGCTGAAAGAAGGAGATCGAAATACTAAGTTTTTTCGCAAAGCCATGTTACAACGCTGCTAACACAACATAATTTTTTCTTTAAAAAACACCAACGGGGAGCGGATTATTAAACATGTAGATATAGAGGGAGAACTGGTTAATCATTTCAGAGACATTCTTACGGAACCTCTCCCAAATCGATAGGAAGCTATTGATAATATCAATACTCATATTCCCAAAGTGATCACCCGAGACCAGAACCTTGCTCTGCTTCGAGAAATCACGCTTTAGAAGGTTGAAGAGTTCGTTTTGAATTTACCCAAGAATAAAGCCCCAGGGCCAGACATATTCACAGGTGAATTCTTTAAAGCGGCCTAGCCCTTCATTGGCCAAGACATCTTATAAGTGGTAGAAGAATCCCGAAGGATGAAGATGGTATACCTTGCGTTGAATGCCACTTTCTTAACTCTAATTCCCAAGCAGCAAACTGCTGACACTCCAGAAGGCTTCAGACCGATCGCTCTATGTAATGTTATTTACAAAATTTTTTCTACTATTATGGTAAATCACCTCAAACCTTTGCTACCTAATCTAATATCCCCGGAACAAACAGGTTTTGTCAAGGGTAGACAAATCTTGGATGGAATTATAGTTGCTCAAGAAGCCATCCACTCATTAAAAAAGGATCGAAGAAAAGGCATGCTAATTAAGTTAGACTTATCCAAAGCATATGACCGCATAAGCTGGCAGTATCTGATCGAGGTGATGTGCGCCTTTGGTTTTGATGATCGTTGGCTTCAATGGTTGAGGTCCTTCATATCCTCTCCTCATTTCTTAATCCTTTTGAATGGAAGCCCGTCAGCCCCATTTCCCTGTTCACGCAGACTCCGGCAAGGCGATCCTCTATCCCCATTTATTTTCATTATAGCTACAGAAGGACTTGGTAGACTCATTATAGCTCATCTAGCTGAAGGAAAATTACAAGGATTAAAGCTGTGGGGACCTTACCTTCCTTTGACCCACCAACAATTTGTAGATGATATTTTACGGTTCTGTATGGCAACGCTGAAGGAATGTAACACTATCCTCAAAATCTTAGATTTTTTTATGGATTCTTCAGGGACACAAATCAATAATGGAAAGTCTAATGTCTATTTTTTCAATTTTCCTCTTGCGGCGCAAAATTTTCTGGCTAGAACTTTGGGGTTCCAGCAAGGAGCCTTCCCTATGAAGTACCTTGGCATGAATTTAAACCTTGGCCCAGCCCGGATAGTAGATTAGCAAGACACCCTCATCAGAGTGGCTAAATGGATTTAGAACTAGGCGTTTAGAGTGTTGAACGCACCGGGGCGCCTTATCTTGCTAAAATCAATATTGCAAGCTTTACCAATATATTAGCTGTCTGCAAGAGCATGCCCGAAAGGGATTTTCTCTCAACTAGTATGTAAATTCAAAAAAAATTTATGGCAGGGCGCACAAGATAATAGGAAATGGGTGCTTCTTTCCTGGGACAAGCTCCTTAAACCAAAGGTTGCAGGTGGACTAGGTCTGCGGGATCCATCCATCTTGAATAATGTGATGGGAGCGAAACTCTGGTGGAGCTGGATTGAGGGAGGTTTAGACCTCTGGACGAATATATGGATAAGTAAATATGACATGCCCCACACAATCTCAGGCCGTTTAAAGACAGACATGATTCCACGAGGCTTCTCAATCTGGAATTTGGCATCAGTGAACCGGTATCTAATCTGATCACATAGTTTTTTGGAGGTAAAGGAGGGACAACGCTATTTTGGGAAGACTCTTGGCAATAATGGGAGAAACTATTTAGTCGACTCGACTTGGGTGAAATATTTTTATATACAAACACTCCCAATAATAGACTTCTTCAACACTACCGGAGCCAAAATAATAATGACCAGTGGAGGAAATGGAGAGACAAAACATTTTGGCCGTCAGCTCCAGAAATGAAACAATGGGAAAACCTAGCTAAAGAACTCAAAACCAGGAAAATTAGACAAGCTCAAGGACCATACATACTTCGATGAGGATATCTGACAAAAGGGAAATTTACAATTAAAGAAAGTTACAATCTTCAATCCCAACAAGCCCATTATGCTACTCGACCTCAATGGAAAAAAATCTGGGCTCTCAAACACCGGCCTAAGGTGGAATATTTCTTATTGTTGGTTAGCCATAACAAGATTTTAACCTCGGAAAATTTACAAAAACGAGGAATGTCAGGACCCTCTCGGTGTTCCCTCTGTCAAGTAGAGCGGGAAATGACAGAACATATTCTCATCTCTTGCCCAATGGTGCAACAACTGTGGAGGAATGTGGAACAACTGTTCAGGAAAACCGATAGAGACAATGAAAGTATCATGGAAATAGTCCGTAGGTGGCGAAAAGGAAGGTTTCACTGTCAAGAGATTAACAGAGCATGGACCCTCTCATTCGGATTCCTTCTCTGGAATATCTGGAAAGAAAGGAACAACAGAGTTTTCCAAGACACTGAAAAACCATTGCATCACATTTGGCAGAGATCTATAGATAATATTCGAGAAACTATTCTTACTGAAAGATGGGTTGATGAGGATTAGCAAACAGTGGGTTTTGAATCCCAAATTTTGGATTATCTGAATCTTAAACCACAGATGTTGTACAAAAGTTTGTGGAAATACAGACCACCCAGGGAAACTATTGAGGATATTTGGATGCCCCCCCAACCTTGCTTTATCAAACTGAATTATGATGGGGCCTCTAAAGGGAACCTGGGGCAAGCAGGGGTAGGAGGAATTTTTCGTAATTCACATCGGGCAGTTTTTCGGTTTTATGCATTAGACCTCCGCTATGCCACCAAAAATGAAGAAGAACTGATAGCGGTCAAACAAGGCATTCAAATTGCAATCAGAGAAAATTATCAGCGAATCATCGTTGAAGGAGATTTAGGAATGGTTACAGGGGTTCTTCACAAGCTGCAGCATGGTACACCCTGGGAGAAAGTGTCGCATAGTTGGCGAACAACTGCCCTTATTCAAGAAGTAAGTCATCTGTTGACAAGAATTTAGTATCTAACCCCCAACCATATTCGGCGAAAGGGTAATGCAGCTACAGATTATTTAGCAAATTGGGAATGTAAACATCTTGAGGGCTCCATTGATGCCCATCCCACAGAAGCAATCTGGGAAGTGGAACTTCACTCTCTCCAAATGATTGTAAGCAAAGACCTTCAACCCCTTGATCAGGGTGTACACGTCTGACCACAGTACAAAAACGTGGAGCGCTGGCCGTTGTCTTCTTCTCCAAGCAACCAAGTCTCATTATGGCGCATTGGAAACATAGCACTCGGCACGAAGTTAATGAGAGATCTTTAATGATTATGCATGTTAGACAGCATGGGCTGTGAGGCTGCAGGCGGAAACATTTTGATATGGTAAGCTGGCTTTCTCCCTCCCTTCATGCATTGTTGCAATACACCTTGCATGTAAGCGACTAGAGGCAGCAGAGGAGGAAGCAGGGTAATGTTCCTTCAACCAGCTACTCGACCAGGTGTGGAGTGGGCCAGATGGAAAAGCAGCTCCAGCAACTCCAGCAAGTGGATATGCTAGGGTCTAATGTCAAAGACCCAGCTCTTGTTTCCTCTTCTGATGGCTAGAGGTTCCTTATTACTGCTATTTTATGAAATTTGCAATTTTGAATGAACTTAGTTTCTATTACCAGAATGTAGATAGGTATGCTCTTGAACAGATAGCCCACGAGGGTTTTAGACGGAAGAAAATTTTTCAATTTTGGTATTCTTTTCATGCACTGAGATGGCCAACAGACCTGGTTTACTTCGGGTAGGTTGAGGTCACCAATTGAACTATAATTTTGTAACCTGCTTGCAAATATCAATAGAAAATAGAGAGGCCCTACTATATTTAAAAAAAAAAATCATTTTATATTTAATAATTTAATAATATATTAATAATTATAACTAATTAATTATATATTCGAGATTTGGCTTTGTTTGAAGCTTCCACCGTGCGTTTGTGTATCCACTAGTATGGAACAAAAGTGAGAAGTCGTCCTCTAATAGCCAATATTTGGGCCAAATTCACGAGAACATGAACATGACCCTATGAAGGAGCTGGCACAATCACCGCATGCAGAGCATGTTTGTCCTCTTAACTCTTCATATTCATATCCATATTGCCAAACTTTATCCGTTTCCCTTCCCTTAATCCAATACCACCTTCTACAGCGGAGTTTGCAATTAGAGCGATTACCCTCACTTCTTACTATACTCAAATGATCATGATCATGGCCAACGCATTGTAAAACGGTTAACACGCGTTAAAATACTTCAAGCCAAAAAGATGACAAACTCTCGTCTTCTTATCGGTACATATCATTGTCGTCGACCTAACCAGTAATGTCAAACGGTTAACGTGCGTTAAAATACTTCAAGCCAAAAAGATGACAAACTCTTGTCTCCTTATCAGTACATATCGTTGTCATCGACCTAACCAGTAAGGTCACTATAAGATTATAATCAGGAAAAATTGCGTTCCATCTCTTGTTTGATCGCTAAGGCTGATAATTAGACAAAATTGTGGTCCATGTCTTGTTTGATAGGTAAGGTTACATGATTCTCGTGGACTTCAACTTGGTGTTTGCCATTAACGACGAGGTTACTTATCCGTGATCCACCGAATGGTTGCAAGCAAACATCTGTTTATTTTGAATAGATGTGATATTCCTCGACCTCAAGGGTCATTGGCATCCATCTCTCAAATAATTTGGTAAAAATTGCCAATTACGCTTTCCTTTATCTGTGAGATTTTTCGTCATGTGTCCATTTTACCTTTCTTATTACGTGTAGTGTAATTTTTTTTTATAAAATAATAAAATAATAGAAATTCCAGTAGGTTGTGAAGTAGAAATTTTTTAAAATTTGGGTCAAGGTTTTCAAATTTAAGGATTTTATGTATGAAAGGTTTTTGATGGTGCTAAATTTATTTTCACTAAAAAATTCAAACACTGCAATTACCTGATTTTTTTGAATATCTTTTCCTTATTAGATTCCAAAAAAACTAGCATCCAAATTTTTTTGTTACACAACTCAAAGACAGATTTGTCTCGTAAGAGAATATATAAATATCTCATTGTCATCAACCTAACAGTGATGTCAGTATCAGATAAATAGACAAAATTGCGGTCCATGTTTTGATTGATAGGTAAGGCTACGTGATTCTCGTGGACTTCAACTTGGTATTTGCCATTAACGACGAGGTTACGTTATCCCTGATCCACTGAATGGTTGCCAGCGAACGTTAGTTTATTTCGAATAGATGTGATATTCCTCGACCTCAAGAGTCAAGAGTCATCGTCAACAATATCTCAAATAATTCTCGACCTCGAGAGTCATTGTCACCCATATCTCAAATAATTGGTGAGATTTTAGGTTGAAAAGCTATACTCATTCCTTATAGGACGTTTTATGTCTTTATACTCGTGTGTCCATTTTACCTTAATATCTCATTACGTGATTGTGTGCGGTACAAGTTTTTGATGCGAGAATACTTCTAACCCATGTGATGTCAAAACTTTATCGGGATCATAAGTTTTATAAATCTATTTCATTAATGTAATTATAAAAGGTAAATACTATATTATATTATATTAATTTTATACACACTTTTATATAATATATAATATATGAAAGAACATGAAATAATTTTATACACACTTTAATGAAGGATGTTATGATATTGTTGAAATTGCAGTATTTCTTATGGATGTGTGCGTTATTGGAATGATTGAATGGTGTTGGTTGAATTAATGGGTAAATATGGGTAAATATGTTTTTATTATTATTTAGTAACATTTGTGAGGATAACAATTACTATGTTTTATATTTAATTAGTGATTATTTTTTTACATTAATAGAGTTTTGGAATTATGTCTTTCAAGTATAACTTTAATATTATTGGTTATCTTTTAAATGTAACTTCAATATCATTGGTTTTAAAGAATGTCAATTTTTAAAATTCAAAAGCATTGATTGTAGGTCAATTATGCAATATAAAGCCTTACTTCTAGATAAAAAATTGGTGAACTAATATTCATATGTAATGTTCGTTTTTATTGATGCAATATGAACATACCAATAAGGTAGCCCAAATTATTAAATATATAGATAAGTGGACCTTCTAATATTCATTAAAATAAGAAAGGAATTAGGAGCACATATTTCAATATGGAATAGAGGGATTCACATGGAGGGGCACAATATTGACATCTAATGATAATTTATTTTGGAGGACATATTGAAATATTTGAATACTCTCGAGCACACAACTAATCTCGCCATCCATAATGGACAAAATAAGAAACATTTCTCTAATAAAGTTCTTACATGAAGTTACAGAAGCACACTTAAGGCACAATGTCTCGTCAATTGCTGATTGCTACAATGAACCTCTAAGTAATAAGCTTGAGATACATTCTCTCTATGTGATGATGTTGTGGATGGACAATTGCTCATAATACCAATACGATACAAAAAAAATATATTTAATATGGTCATATGAAAGTGTTTAAATAGATTTGAGTGCTACTATTTAATGGAAAAAGCCAACTACAAACTCAAAAATTAATGAAAATTTGCGTAAAAAATATTTAAAAAAAAACAACATTAGATAGTGGGTTTAGAAGAAAATATTCCACTTGTGCTAATAACATCATATGGGTATGGACACTAGGGGTAGATGGAAAGGACAAAACATGAAAATAAATGAGAGGCTTTCTCATAATTAAGGCACAATGGGGAGTAATGTTGATTAATGATACTTTATTTGAATGATGTTGGCTTAAATATCTATCGGAAATTGTGACTTAGCAATATGAAATTATGAATTTGTATACAAAATTAATATGTTGACAACTAAAATCGAATTTGGAATTATATATCATATATACATTGATATCTATTTATTTATTTATTTACCTACATGCACATACATATGATAATTATGGAATTGACATCTTTGTATTAAATACAAATTCAAATTTTTAGAATTGAACATTATGCATATTACACTATATAAAATCAATATTTCCACCTTTAGAAACCAAATTTGGCACTTTAACAGTTTGATAGTAGCACGTTTAGAATGAAAATTATTTTTTTTAGCTCTACATTATTCTTTATTCATCCAAATTTAATTAAATAACGTCTCTTCTTTGTACTTAAAGTTAAGCTCTCTGCTATGGTTTTATACATTTTCCTCTCCTAAAACCAGAATAAAAGTGTACTTTCTACCCTACCATTGGTGAAGTTTTGTTCACTAAATTTGGTGAAAAAATGAAATTAGAGAATAGTGACACTTATAACTTGTGTTTAGATATATCTACATAGGTAAATCATGGTTTCTTATGATTCATTGGGATAAGTGATTTTTGACATTTTATCGAGTTGTTATCTACATCTTATTACAATAAAACAATAATTTAGTTAAAATAATAATCAAATTTCCCATGATTGCAAAATGAAAAAAGTCTTCTAGACATGAATTAATGAACATTTGATATTGTAAATGAGCTAACAATTTCTTTGATAGCAGGATTGGATCCACCTCTCTTGTAGATGTTTTTTTATGGAATGTTGGATTACATTAGAGGATTATAATTGTTGGATTTGGTGGCTTTTGTATCATTGAGATGGATCTTTGTATGCACTTTGAATCAAACAAAATTTGGTCATGGACGTGACAAAAGCATCTTCATGGACTAAGATTATGTCGCTATATGAGAAAGGCTTAAGCTTGTGATTTCTTCCTTCCTGCACAAAATGGATAAAAGATGAATATGGTATTCATTTATTTATGTTATATAGTTTCTCTAAAATTTGATGTTAAATGTGAAGAGGAAAACACATAACTATTGCTCTTGGAAATTTATTAGCCATTATGATTGAACTATTTAGTAATTTCAGCCCCATATAACCCCCAAGCAATTTTTTCGGTTGACCAAAGACAAATCAGACACGATGCAAGGATCACAGGTCTATGAAATTCTGTGTTCATGTGGAAATTCCTATATTGGCCAAACTGGTCTCCCTTTGAAATCTAGGCTACAAGAGCATGTAGCGCATACAAACCACAACCATGTAGCAAAACCAACCATCACTAAGAACTCTTTTAAGTCAAACATCTGATTTGGTTTGATCATTCAAAACTCCTAGCCTCGGTTCCATTTTATAAATCTAGGTTTATTTGAGAAGCCTTGGAAATTGAGAGGAACCCTAATAATTTTAATAGACAGGATGGATATGGACTTAGCCAATCATGGAAGCCCAACATCCACCATATTGGTCATTGATAATTTGAACTCCACCATCCTATTTCCAATTTGTTAATCGACCCCCTTGTGGTTGTTGATTCATTCGTAATTCTATGTATTTAACTAGTTTATTTAACATATATATATATATATATATATCTAAGCCTCAAAAATCGTTATTCTCTCTCTTTTGGACTATGTTCCAAAAATCTTTATTCCGATTAAAATTCTTCTAATTGTTTCCAAGTAATATTTTTAATCATATTGTTTAATTTTGATTTTAAATTAAATTTAAAATTATGTGAAAATTTGAAATTAAATTACATCAAATTTTATAATCTTTAAATTTATTTAAATTTAATTAAATTAAAAATAAAAAATATTTTGTTAACTAACATTTTTGTTTGACTACATTATTTATTACTTGTTTAATTCTAATAATTATTAATTCTTATAATTTTTCACCCATTCTTAATATCCTAATATTTTAATCCATATTAATTATAATTTCAATTTCCATTTTTCTTATTTGACATATTTAATTAATTTATTTGGTCAAAATTAAATTATTATCTCTTATTTAATTATTCTATTTTGACATTTCCCCAATGGATAATAGTTTCATAATTCTATATAATTGGCATTCCAACACTCTTTCACTCATGAAGCTCTCTGGTTCACTGATGTTGGATGGTGTAACCATCCAAAAAATTTCTTAAATGGACAGATTCTAAATCCATTACAAAGTTCTCCTCTGGAAATTTCTACCAATATAAATAACTACGAAAATCTTAGATCTCTTATTTAGTAAGTTGTTTAAGTTAGTCCTCGATATAATCACTTTGATTTTATTTTTATCTTCAAAAGGATGTATGGATTGATGTATCTGAACCTCTTGGGAAAGGGTATGAGATGATTAACAACACTAAGCATATGTCTTCCTCCCTTTTCTGAGCTCTCAGGGTGGTGAATGGAGCTGGTGGGCTCCTGGGGATGAGAGACTTCTGACTCAGAGGGTGTGTAGAGATCTGGGCTCTCCCCTAGTTAGACTATGTCCCAATTAGTGTCCTGCCTACTTTGTGGGATAACCTCCCCATCTGGCCAATGGGATGAGGCACTTGAGATAGAGTACTATGATCCCTACCACTTGTAGTAGGTGGATCTTATCCAAGTTAGTGTATGCATGTATTCTACTATCTCACTCTCAAGGGTCAAGACGTGAAGATCAGGGACAATTGGGTAGATTTTGATCATTATGTATGGTAAGTTTATCTCACATATTTTCAAGGAATTTAGGATAAAGTGTGATCCCTAAACATTGGGGCAGGTCTGATCGTGCCAATTGTCTTTGGATACAAGGTGGAAGAAGGGGGATCACCTGATATGATTTTTCTTCCTTGAATTTAACATTTCTCAATATTTGGAGATTAGAAGATATGAATTGAGACAAGATATGACTTGATGACGATGATGGTTCCACTTCAGATGACCGTATTGATTATTGGAGAGAGGGTTGATCTAGGCTCCCCGATTATGATGTGGATTGAGATGGACTCCCATATGATGATTCTTCTTCTTCTATTTTATCAAGATTGGTTAGCTCATGAGCAAAGAATGATATGTGATGGATATTTTGTTGATATAATGGAGGTGTACGAAATGTTGATCTTACCTCCATTGGTTGTGGATTCCTCTTCTTTTATAAGTTGATATGATATGGGTCTTATTGATGTTACAACTATCTACCTTTCTTATGATTTAGATATGCTCACTTATGATACAAATGGAAATTTCACCCTATCTGAGAGGGAGTGTTAAATTCTGCAGCAAGGGGGGAATTTCCCAATAAATAAATATTAATTAAATTACCTTAGGGATCAAAAAGAAATTTCTAGTCAATTCTGCTTCAAATTAGATGTAATATTATTAATTTGAAATTATTATTTTTTACCTATTTCGGTCTTTCCCAAAGGAACCTAACTATATGAGCAAATAACTATATAAACCCCTCTCAGATAAATCCAACGAGACAAGAAAATATATTGTATCACATATCTCTGAGGTACACTTTATTATTGGTCGTGTTTCTCCTAAAGTTTGTTGATAATATCGGTGGATGGAATGTTGAAAATGGAAACAAGAAGAGGCTTCTAATTTAATTTTCCCTTAATTAAATTAGAAGGAAATTGTAATTCCACATAACATGAAAAATTATACGAGTTAACTAAGTTAGGAATACCTAGTTATCTCAATAAATTCGATTTGAGGGTCAAAATAGAGGCATGTAGAGTGTTCCCTGAGTTTTAGGAGGCCCAGTTGCAGTTTATTCTGAGTTGTAATTAATTAACTTAATTATTTAAGTCAAAATTAGTTTAAATAGTTCTAACTAATGGAGGAACTAGTGACAGGTCCAGTGAATTAAATATGGTTTATTTCACATGTAGTGATTAATCAGATAACTTATATTCCACTAAAAATATCTCACGCATGTCAGTTCTGAGGAAGACCCAGTTGAGATTGGAGTTAAAGGGACGTGTAATATCAGTTGTATAATTAGAAAATTGTACAAGTAGTGCATGGAGTCATAGGAAGAGCCTTGATGTATTGCGTAATAATTATTGGGGAATTTCATAACTAATATGGCATCGATTACACTAGGGATTTCTCAAGAAAGCAGGGCATCCAGAGGCCAAGAAATTGGTTAAGTATTGAACCAAGCTAGCCTAGGAATCAACGACATAGACAGAGATAATGCAGAGAGCTCTCAAGCCCAAGAGAAGAAATTTATTTTTCTCATATTATTTGACTTATGCAATATACATATAGTGGGGTTTTTAGCTGAGGCTTTCACTAGACAAATATTTTTTTTGTGGGATTGAAATTATTTCTCTTTTTAGTTCATGTGATTATGGGATCATAATTGGTTTCTATAATTTGTAGAGTAGATATAAGTATTTTGTTTTAGCATATTATAAATATCAATTTGAGTCTATGTGTATTTTTTACATGGTGTCTAATTATGGATCACTATATACAAGACGATTACGAGCTTGTTTTGATCAGGTGAATCGAATTTACAGATCTACTCTTCAGAACTGGCAGTAGGATCAAGATGTCTTTCTATGGATTGAGACTCGAATATGCCCTTCAGTGTAGTTTGAATTAAATAGATTTGAAACAAAATATTGAAGAATCATTGGAAGATAATAGGCTGAAGGATTTCATAAAAAATGATATTCCCAAGCCTGAATCAACAAATGCTAAAAATATGGATGCATGGAAGAAGAATGTAGCAAAGGAGAGAAGGATTGTGTTAGAAGGAGTTCGAGATCATATTGTCTCGAACCTTCATGGAAAGGAAACTCCATAAATTATGTGGAAGGCCTTGAAATATTTGTTTCATAACAATAGCAACCACGGGAAGATGGCGCTAAAGGATAAGCTCAGAAAAATAAAGATGGAGAAGGGGGACACAATACCAAAATACTTGACCAAGTTCACTCAGTGTTGGGATGAGCTTGGAGGTGTTGGTGTTACAGTTGCTCAGGAAGATATGGTGAGGCTAACACTTATAGGCATTCCAAAGAGCTGGAAAAACTACTAGGATTTGGTGAATAGGAGGGAGAAGCTACCAAAGTGGGAGAAAATGTGGTCCGACTTGGTACAAGAAGAGATGCAAAAAAATAACAGAGATGGATTCTCATCAAAGACTAATTATGAGGAGAATTGTCCCTTGGATAGAAAGGAAAATGAAGGGAAAGAGAAGGAATCCCCTTACAAATCATATTATGTTCAGGAAGGCAAGAAGGAGGACTCCTCAAATATTAAATTTTTTCATTTTCATGAGATGGGATACTATGCCACAAAGTGTACCCACAAGAAGGCCAACAAGAAGCCTTCAAAAGGAGTGGCAGGTCAAGCTCTTCATTCACAATTCGAGTTGTATTTCACTCTGATTTCATGCATGGTGTCATCAGTGATGGGTTCTGTGTTGTACCCAGATAGTGAAGCTTCATTCCATATGAGCAGTAAAAATGAATTCTTCAACAACTTGGAGTAGACAGATCTCCAAATGCACATCGATATGGGAGATGACTGGAGGTATAGCACAAATAACATAGATATTTTTAGCTTTCAAATGGAATCGAGTACTCCTATCACATTAAAATATGTCATGTATGTTCTTGGTTTAAATAATAATTTAGTTTCGGTTGCTATGTTAGAAGATAATGGCTATGATGTGATATTTAGCAAAGGAAAGGCATTCCTTCATCAAAAATCCATGGGACAGGTGAAGGAGATTAGGATTCAAGTAAAGAAACTCTAGAAATTGGATAAAGAAGACTGTGATGCCTTGAGCACGAAAGCATAGAAGGTGCAGAGCCAAGACATTAGTGAGTTATAGCACAAAATATTGGGCCATCTAGACCATGGCTCTTTGAAGATCATGTAGAATATTTCTACAGGAATTCCCAAGGGTGCACGTGAGTAGCGACATACATGAGAATGGTGTACATTGGGGAAGTACACCAAATCCATATTTCATGATAAGGAAATTCAAGTGAAGGCGATCCTTGAAAGAGTTCACTCAAATGTGTGTGGACCGTTCTTGGTAGCCTCCATAGAAAAACACATGCATTATGTGATTTTTGTAGATGATATTTCATGCAAGTGTTGGATATTCTTCATGCAGAAGAAATATCAGACACTCTTAAAAATTTGTGAGTTGAAATCACTTGTCGAGAAATATACAAGGAAGAAGGTGAAGGCTCTGAGGAGTTACAATTGTGGAGAATATGTGTCGAATGAATTCAAGAACTTACATGCTTCAGAAGGAATTCAACATGAATTGATAACACCTCTCAACCCACAACAAAATGGTGTTACAAAAAGGAAGACCAAAACTATTGTGGGAGAGCACGAGTGATGTTTCATGATAAGGGCCTTCTGTTGAAATTGTGGGCTTAAGCATGCAACACAACAATATTTCTGTAGAATAGAAGTCCTCATCAGATTATCAGGATGAGTACACCAGAGGAAAATTTTTCAGGTAAGAAACTAGATGTGGTACACTTTAAAAAAATTTATTCATCATTTTATTTCCATGTAACCAAGGATGCCAGGAAAAATCTAGAATCATCAGCTGAGTTGGTAATATTTGTGGGGTACACCGATACACCTTACAACTATCGGGTGTACATTCCATGTCACAGGATGACAGTGGTTAGGAAAGATGTAAAATTTGATGAAGAGAATTCCACGAAAATTTCCCTTGAGAGGGAGCTTTAGTTAGATGTACTTGAAGAGATCTTAGCTCCAAAAGAATAACCTCAAGATGTGTAGTAGCCATAAGTAGAGGAACAAAGAGTGGAAGTACCCACTCAAGAAAATACATCCAAAGACATAAGAAAGAACACTAGAGAGGCTGAAATATTGGTGCTTGATGCTAAATCAAATTTGGGATCACCCACATCACAACGCAGGTAGAGAAGGTCCCGAGGTACATTGGCAACGTGGAACTTATGAGCGAGAGTGTAGATATTGAGCCATCCTCATTCGAGGAATTAGTGAAACAAGTAGTATGGGCCGATTCCATAGTTGATGAGTATGAGTCCATTATCAGAAACATTGCATGGCAAGTTGTCCCAATACTAGACGATAGGTTAGTTGTATGATCTATGTGGATCTACAACGTGAAGGAGGAAACGTATCAGAGTTTTGAGAAAAAGAAGGCCAAATTTGTGGCTAGAGGTTTCTCTCAGGTGGAGGGAATTTATTACGAGGAGACCTTTGCTCCATTTGTAATGTACTTGTCAATCTGTGTATCCTTTCACTTTTAGTGCATATGGAATGGCATATACATGAGATGGATGTAAAGACAACCTTCCTAAATGCACTGATTGAGGAAGAGGTGTACATAGAGTAGCCAAAAGGATTTGAGACCTTCAAAAAAGAGTCTCATATGTGTTGAAAATGCAGCAAGATGATGGAGCTTAGTGAAATGAAGTCGCCTTCACTAAGTGGGCCCGCAGGCAAATTCTGGCGCAAAATCTATTTTTAGACTATGTCTATTTTTAGACATATGGAGCATGGTCCGGGGATTCCAGTATGAGATTCTTGGAGTATTGGTCATGTTGGTAAAAATAGATGGGACTCTATTTTGTGACCTATAGGTCGAAGAGGTCGAAGTCTATTTTTAGACTGCCTCTCCTAAAAATAGGGAAGTCAAATATTATTTACCCTTAATAATATTTGGACTCTAAACAACAGTTTACTCTCTTGGAGCACTTCAGTTCGAGCTACAGAAGTGGCTCATGCATCTGATAGAGGAATTACACTATTCCCAAGGGTTTGATGGCATCATGCATGGTTGACTTCAGTTAGGACTTCAGTGGCAGAAGTTTGGTGGAGTTAATGAGACAGCTAGTGGAGTTGTGTTCTGTTTATTTTAGTTGAGCTGGTTGAGATTAGTTTAACTAGCTAATCAATTAGTTATGAGTGGAGTGAATTAAATATTATTTAATTCATTAATTAGTAACTCATTATTCAACTCAAGAACACATCAGTTCACTACAGTGCATGATCAGTTCAGTGGAGACCGGTGAAAGAGGTAGATGAAAGGGTGGAGTTAGCTATCAGTTGTGACTATACTGTTGCTATTTGCAACACACAGATAGGTGGAGTAAGCCCATGAGGATTGCGCAGTTCAGGCTGGTGGTTTATCTATATAAAGAGGCCATCCCATAGCATTGAAACACGCAATAGAGGCAAGGCAATTGGCGGTGACTTTTGAACCAGTAACCTGTTCAAAACTGAGCTAGATTGTGGGTAACTGTATGAGAAAGTACTGAGTACTTGTGAGGAGTATTGTACTGAGTTTGTTACATGATTTATCCATTATAATATACATAATAGCTGCGGGGTTTTCAGCTATAATCTTTCCCCATACATACTGTGTTAATGTGTATGATGATTTGATGTGTTATCGCTTGATTTTATTTCCGCATGTTTGATGATCTGAGTGGAAGAGATTATGTGTTGCATATAAATTAAAATTGTATGTGATCAGGATAGTATCGGTGGATAATTAATCATTATTCAGAAAATTTCTACATGGTATCAGAGGTATTGAAGCAGATATTGATCATCACAGTGATTACAAACTTATTTCGGTAGACAGAGTCTGCATGCGGGCCAGGTAGCCTCCGGATTCATCTTTCTTCGGAAAGTGAAAGGTCTGGTAAATGCCCCTTGTAGTCAATCTTTGTGCTAGAAATAATTTGTTCTCACAGATCTAGAGCGGTTGAGCTTTGAGGTGGAATTCGAAATTTTGCAGCAGTTTTGTTTTCTTGGTGCCATTGTTGAAAATGTCTTTCAACGGTTTGCGACTCGAATATGCTCTTGAAGGCAGTTCGAATTATGTTGCATGGAAGGATCGCATGGAGGCAGTATTAGAAGATAATGGTCTGGAGGAGTTCGTAGATACGGATGTCCAAAAGCCCACTGATCCTGCTGAAGTCGAAGCATGGCAAAAGAAGATGGCGAAATGTCGAAGGATCCTGTTGGAGGGCGTCAGGGATCATATTGTATCCAGCCTGCATGGAAAGGCTACTCCATATTTAATGTGGAAAGCTTTGACGGATCTATTCCAGAGTAAGAGTGACCAAAGGAAGCTGGCACTCAAAGATAAGCTCGGGAACATCAAGATGGAGAAGGGCGACAGTATCGCCAAATACCTCACGAAGTTCACTCAATGCAGAGATGAGCTGGGAAGTGTGGGGGTGACTGTCGAAGATGAGGACATGGTCGACCTGGCTCTCCTTGGTCTTCCGAAGGCTTGGCACTCATATCGAGATAGTGTCAATGGTCGGGAGAAGCTGCCAGGATGGGAGCGCCTTTGGGCGGATCTCATGCAGGAGGAGATAAGGAGGACTACTCGAGATGGATCTTCATTAAAGGGAGCTGATGAAGAAAACTGCGCTTTGGTGTCCAAAGCTAAGAAAGGGAAGGGTAAGAAAACCTCTCATTCTGGAGCTAAGGGCAAGAAGCAGGATATGGCGAAAGTGAAATGTTTTCACTGCCATGATCACGGACATTATGCTACCAATTGTCCAAAGAAGAAGAAGAAAAAGCAAGCGGGAAGATCTGCAGATGGAGAAGCTTTGGCTTCACAGTTCGAGCTTGAATTTTCACTGATCGCATGCTTGGTTTCAAGTGTGATGGGATCGGTGTGGTTCTTGGACAGCGGTGCGTCATTTCATATGACGGGAGATAGGGATTTGTTCTCAGATCTGGAGGACAAAGATTTGGGTGTGCACATCGAGATGGGCGATGATGGTAGATACAGTGCGACTGGTATCGGTACCATATCCTTTCAGAGGGAGTCTAGTAAACCCTTTGTATTGAGGGATGTCATGCATGTACCTGGATTGAAGAAGAACTTGATCTCTGTGGCGATGTTGGAGGATAAGGGGTATGATGTGGTCTTCAGCGAAGGAAAAGCCTTCCTGCGCAGTAAGATTACTGGAGAGACCCGGAAGATAGGGGTTTGAACCAAGAACCTTTATCAGTTGCAGGTAGATGGCTGCGCAGCTATGGCATGCAAGGCGGGAGAAGTGGTGAGCCGGGATGATAAGGGCGAACTGTGGCACAGGAGATTGGGCCACCTTCACCATGGAGCTTTGAAGATTCTGCAGCAGATTTCTACTGGGCTTCCTAAGGGCACCCTTGCGCAGTCAGATCAGTGCAAGGGGTGTACTTTAGGGAATTATGTGAAAGCCACCTTTCACGAGAAGGATAGTCACGCCACGACGATCCTTGAGAGAGTTCACACAGACGTGTGTGGTCCTTTCTCAGTTGCTTCGACAGCAAAGCGCAAGTATTATGTGATCTTTGTTGATGATTTCTTTCGAAAGTGTTGGATCTTCTTCATGCAGAAGAAGAGCAATACATTCGCGAAGTTCTGTGAGTTTAAAGCACTGGTCGAGAAGGAGTCGGGGAAGAAGGAGATTGATCTAAGGAGTGATAACGGTAGTGAATTCATCTTGGATGAATTCAAGGAGTTATGCAGCACAGAAGGGATTCAGGGAGAGCTCATCGCACCCCATAACCCATAGCAGAACGGGGTGGCTGAGCGGAAGAACAGAACGATCGTGGGTGCTGCACGGGCGATGTTGCATGATCAGGGCCTACCCCTTCACTTGTGGGCTAAGGCATGCAATACAGCAGTGTATGTGCAGAACCGTTGTCCTCACAAGGTTCTTGGCATGAGTACACCGGAGGAGGCTTATTTTGGCAAGAGGCCTGATATTTCCCATTTGCGGATTTTTGGTTCTCCTGTCTACATGCATGTGACGAAGGATGCAAGAAGGAAGCTGGATCCAACTGCTGAAGTTGGAATATTTGTGAGGTACACTGATACACCTCACAACTATCGGGTGTATGTGCCAGACAGTCGCAAGACTGTTGTGCGACGGGATATAAAATTTCAGGAGGAGAAAGCCATGCAGTGTTCGCTTGAGAGAGAGCTACACTTGCATGCAGATGAGGAGCTGTTAGTTCCTAAGGAGGAGCTTCCGGATGTGGATCAGCCACAAGAGGAGGTTCAGGAGGTGGAAGAAACCACCCAGGCAGCGCCAACCATCAGAGGGCGCATGCGCACTACAGAAGCTGAGCGACTGGCTCGGGATGCAGAGAAGGTTGTAGGACCACCTACGGCACAGCGCAGACAGAGACAGTCACCGGATCGGTACACTGGATACATGGCTCTTATGAGTCAATGTGTTGTGACAGAGCCATCCTCTTTTGAGGAAGCTGTGGAGGAACCCGCATGGGTTGATGACATGATCGAAGAATATGATTCGATCATCAGGAACAGTGCATGGGAGATTGTCCCAAGACCGGTTGGGAAATCAGTTGTAGGTTCGCGATGGATCTACAAGGTGAAGCAGGCGGCTGACGGGAGTGTGGAGAAGTACAAGGCGATATTTGTCGCCCGTGGCTTCTCACAGATCGAGGGGATCGACTATGAGGAGACTTTTTCACCTGTCGCAAGGTACTCTTCCATACGGACGATCCTTGCTCTCTCAGCGCAGATGGGGTGGCACATTCATCAGATGGATGTGAAGACTGCATTCCTCAACGGAGTTATTGAGGAGGAGGTGTACATAGAGCAGCCTGAAGGTTTCGAGATCTTCAGCAGTGAGTCGCATGTGTGCCGACTCAAGAGAGCACTGTACGGGCTGAAGCAAGCACCTCGTGCTTGGTACACTCGGATAAACAGCTACTTCACCGGGCTTGGATTCTCCAAGAGTGAGGCGGATCCAAACCTGTACCAGATTGTGGTGGAGGGGAAGCTGTTGATCATCGTACTGTATGTAGATGATCTGATTTTGACTGGCGACGAGCAGTTGATACTTTCATGAAAGGAGGATCTTGCACGAGAGTTTGAGATGAAGGACCTGGGCATCCTTCATTATTTCCTGGGATTGGAGATTTGGCAGCGCAGTGGAGGACTGTTTGTTTCTCAGGGCAAGTATGCCCCGGAGATTCTGGAGAGGTTCAACATGCGAGGCTGCAAGCCTGTTGACACTCCTCTTCCTGGTGGTTGGAGGAAGGAGGATGCTACTTCAGCGGAGGTAGTGGATGCCACTGTCTATCGACAGTTGGTGGGGTCGCTTATGTATCTGGTCAATACACGACCCGATATATGTTATGCTGTTAACCAGCTTTCTCAAGCTATGGTTAAGCCTACCAAGCTCTTTTGGAAGGCAGGCAAGCATGTATTGCGCTATATTAGAGGCACATCGGGATATGGTTCATGGTACAGATAGGAGGATCAGTTGAGACGGCATGGCTTCACGGATTGGTATCATCATATCAGAGATTGTGTTCAGCAGAGAATCATGATGCTTTCATATATTCCCACGGAGGATTAGGATGCCGATATCCTGACGAAGGCGCTCACCAGGAGC
The DNA here is from genome assembly GCA_034641835.2 of Pinus albicaulis. Classification (NCBI taxonomy): domain Eukaryota; kingdom Viridiplantae; phylum Streptophyta; class Pinopsida; order Pinales; family Pinaceae; genus Pinus; species Pinus albicaulis. The sequence goes on along the minus strand of CM076569.1, from coordinate 480,434,108 downwards.
AAGTTCAAATTCCACAGAGGCAGGATAGGGGTTGCAGATAATCCATATCTTGCTAAGAGGGAGTGTTGAAAATGCAGCAAGATGATGGAGCTTAGTGAAATCAAGTCGCCTTCACTAAGTGGGCCCACAGGCGAATTCTGGCGCAAAATCTATTTTTAGACTATGTCTATTTTTAGACATATGGAGCATGGTTGACTTCAGTTAGGACTTCAGTGGCAGAAGTTTGGTGGAGTTAATGAGACAGCTAGTGGAGTTGTGTTCTGTTTATTTTAGTTGAACTAGTTGAGATTAGTTTAACTAGCTAATCAATTAGTTATGAGTGGAGTGAATTAAATATTATTTAATTCATTAATTAGTAACTCATTATTCAACTCAATAACACATCATTTCACTACAGTGCATGATCAGTTTAGTGGAGACCAGTGAAAGAGGTAGATGAAAGGGTGGAGTTAGCTATCAGTGGCGACATCAGTTGTGCATGAGATTTGCACCACACTTGGAGAAATTTCCCATGATGATTGCACTGTCAAGCCAAGGAGATTCGAACCTTGGATCTCTATATAGACAGGCCATGATTGCGCAATAGAGGCAAGGCAATTGGCGGTGATTTTTGAACCAGTAACCTGTTCAAAACTGAGCTAGTTTGTGTGTAACTTCATGAGAAAGTACTGAGTACTTGTGAGGAGTATTGTACTGAGTTTGTTACATGATTTATCCATTATAATATACACAATAGCTATGGGGTTTTCAGCTATAAGCTTTCCCCATACATACTGTGTTAATGTGTATAATGATTTGATGTGTTATCGCTTGATTTTATTTCCGCATGTTTGATGATCTGAGTGGAAGAGATTATGTGTTGCATATAAATTCGAATTGTATGTGATCAGGATAGTCTCAGTGGATAATTAATCATTATTCAGAAAATTTCTACAATATGTGCAGACTCAAGTGAGCATTGTATGGATTTAAAAAAGAACCCTATGCTTGGTACACCAGGATCGACATCTACTTCACTCGGTTAGACTTCACCAAAGGTGAAGCAGATGTGAAACTTTACCATATTGTGGTAGAAGGTAAATTATTGATTATTTTATTATATATCGATGATTTGATTATGATAGGTGATGAGCAGCTAATCAATTCTTGCAAAGAGGATCTTGAAATATAATTTGAGATGAAGGATATGGGGCTCTTACATTATTTCCTTGGTTTGGAAATCTAGAAAATATATGGGGAACTATTTGAATCTCACGGAAAGTATGCCAACAAGATTCTGAAGAAGTTTAACATGGAGAGAATCAAACCCATGAAGACTCCTCCAACATGAAATTAGAGGAAGGAAGATGTTACTTCAAGTGAAGTGGTAGAAGCTACCATCTACAGACATCTTGTGGGTTCACTCGTGTACTTGGTGAACACATGACTATACATATGTTATGTGGTTAACCAACTTAGTCAAGCTATGGTTTAGCCTACAAAGTTCTATTGGAAGGAAGGAAAGCATATCTTGAGATACCTCAGAGGCACCACTTGGTTTGGTATTTGGTATAGGAGGACATAGCAATTAAGTCTTCAAGTCTTCACAGGTGCATATTGGGCAGGGTGTCCATCTGATGGGAAGAGAACATTTGGGGGCATCTTTAGTATTGGGTCAGCAGCAGTTTACTGGTACAGTAGGAAGAAGAGATTAGTTGCACATAGTTCAGTAGAGGGAGAGTACTTAGATGCTAGTCAAGAAGCTTGTGAGGCTATCAGGATGAGGAAGATCCTTGTTGGGTTGTTTGGTAAACATATGGATCCGACAGTGATTTATTTTGATAACCAGAGTTGCAACAAACTCTCGATTAATCTAGTTTTTCATGACAGGTCCAAGCTTATTGATATCTGGTATCACTATCTTATATATTAGGTGTAATGGAGGATTATGTCATTAGAGTACATCCCTGTAGAGGAGTATTATGCAAACATTTTGACGAAGGCACTGTCAAGGGGAAAAATTGAGTTCGAAAGAGGTAGGATCAGGGTAGCAGATAACCACTTTCTTGTTGTGAGGGAGTATTGAAAATGGCAACAAGAAGAGGCTTCTAATTCAATTTTCCCTTAATTAAATTAGAAGGAATTATAGTTCCACATCACATGACAACTTGTAAAAGTTAACTAAGTGAGGAATACTTAGTTATATCATTCAATTTGAATTCAGGGTCAAACTAGAGGCATGTACAATGCTCCCTAAGTTTTAGGGGCGAGTTGTAGTTGATTTTAAGTTGTAAATAATTAACTTAATTCTTTAAGCTAAAATCAATTTAACTAGTTCTAATTGATGGAGGAACTAAAGAGAGGTCCAGTGAATTAAATATGATTTAATTTACATGCAGTGATCAATCATATAATTATTAATTTGCTAAAAATAGCTCATGCATGTCAGTTCCGAGGAAGAACCAATTGAAATTGGAGTTAAAGGGAAGTGTAATATCAGTTGTATAGCTAGAAAATTTTACAGTTGGTGCATGGAGCCATAGGAAGAGCCTTGATGTATTGTGCAATAACTATTGGGGAATTTCCTAATTAATAGGGGCACAATTACCCATGGGATTGCACAAGCAAGAAGGGCATCCATAGGCTAAGAAATTGGTTAAGTATTGAACCATGCTAGCTTAAGAATCAGTGAGATAGAAAAAGATAGTGCATAGAGATCTCAAGCCTAAGAGAAGCATTGCATTTTTCTCATATTTTTTTATTTATGTAATATACATATAGGAGGGTTTTTAGTTGAGGCTTTCCCCAAATGAATCTTGTGTTATGTGATTGAAATTGTTTCTCTTTCTTGTTGATGTGATTATGCGATCGTTATTGGTTTATGAAATTTGTAGAGTGGAGTCAAGTATTCTATTTTAGAATATTACAATATCAGTTTGAATATACGTGGATTTGCTACATGGAAATGCTCTCTCTGACCAGCAGATAGTGTGTCTAATGTATGGTTTCCCTAGATATCTTATATAATGTCTCTCGCATGATCTCTATAACGTTAGATCTAAGAATTTTGTGATCCATAATGTAGATAAATCTCTTTCATATTAATCACATCATCCTAATCCTAATGATGTGATCTCTATAACATTGAAAGAACACCATCATATCGACCACATCCTCTGCAACATCTTCTTAATCGCATCAGTCTTGTCTCTCGACTTGATATTTGTAGTATCCCATGGATGGAATCACTATGATATGAGTATGTCTCTGAGATTCACAAATATTTTTCATAGAGATATAGTACGTAGGGATAGTAAAAATTCCATGTTTTTTAGCTTGCATAAGAATTTCGATGGCATTAGATTTGGTACTGTCATAGGAAAGTCTCTAATATTATGGCCAGTGGATTTTATGCTGGCATTGATTCGTGGGTATGGACATCATTTATCCAGGAATATTATCTCCATACATCATTACCATGTATATATACATGTTCAATATAATTTAAAACGTCATGGTTTCAATTCACCATAGGTATGGTCACATTTTGATATTGGGTATCGTATGTATATTCTAGGAATGTGTTGCATCACACACACAGACACACACATATATATATGCGTGTATATTCTGGGCATCATTTATATCTTTTGTACAACACTTCTTTCAGCATGAGTATTAGTATGTTGGCATCACATTCACTAATGGTCTCATAAAATCACTTTAAGTGTATAGTTCCGGTAGGTCAAGATTCAATAACTTAGTGTATGTATGGCAGGGATGTACATGTAATGATAGACAATGTATGGATATGATTTTCATGGAAGACAATATATGTATAGCATGGTTGTGTATGTCATGGAAGACATGGTTGTTGAATATTGTAACTAGGTTTGGTATTCATAATTTATATTTATTCTATTTATCAAAATAATTAAAAGAAAAATAATTATATTATCATTTGATTATTATTATTATTATTATTAAATGACTTATTAAATCATATTTTTCATGCTTGGGGCATATTTAGTATAAGGTCCCAATTGTGGACTTCTAGGTTATACATTACATATATATATTGACCCTTCTTAGGCTTTGCATCATGTAACTAGGTTTTGTTTTGAGTAAAAAATGGTTTAGTAACCCTCCAAACCAAGTCCGAATTAAAGAGATCAAGTTGGCCTCAAATGGAGGAATTCGAACCCATGTGAAGGCTATAAAATCAAGGAGATGAAATTCATTAGCTCACTCACTTCTCAAGCCACTTCTAAGTTCACTGAATCAAGGGAAAAAGTGTGAATTTGAAGGAAGAGGCAGTAAAGAGTGCGAGTTGGGTCTACAAGCAAGAGGAAGAGAAAATTGAAGTTCTTTTGAAGGAACCTCTCTGTTTCATGCTCCCTATAGGTAGAACGAAGTCTCCAAAGTATGGATGTTGCTTTTGCTACAAAATATATGAAGGTTATATAAGACTAGATGTTGCAACTGCTAGGTCAAAGATTTGGATGGATAACTTGGTGTGGAAGGAAAGTCTGACTCAAGTCTAGGGTAAAATATCTCAAAGAATACTATTGAAAGGAATAATTATCTTGACTAGGTTTTCCCCTCGAGGGGGTTTTTTCCCTGGAATAGTGCCTATATATGGCGTCTCTTGTTTTTTTCCTTCATACACACATAATATGGTAATTTCTTGATGAAATATAAGATAATAAAGAAGTAAAAGAATCCAACACATTCACAAGTAATTATTCAAGATCGAAGAATCTAACCCTAGTATAATTACATTACTTCTTCGACTTGGTATAAAAAATAAGGTCAAGAAGAGTTCAATGTCACTTTGAAGGAATGTATTCTCCCTCATTTATGGATTATGTAAGGATTGGTATCAACTCTACTAGTATATGGATCAAGAATCTCCTCCACTGCCTATTCATAAAAGTCAAAGATCAAGGAATTTTGGTTGCCCTTACAGGATCTCTCCTTGAGGAAAATGCATGGATCATTGATAGTGGAGCATCAAGGCAGATGATTGGAGAAGGTAAAAAACTACTTAAACTCTCAAGAGAACCATCCTCTCATGTAGTGGAATTGGGTGACAAAAAAATCTATTATGTGAAAGGTTTGGAATCAACCTAGCTAGAATTAAAAATTGGATCGAAGATAGACGTCAATAACATAATATATGTTCCAAGTTTGAAAAAGAAATTACTTTCTATTTCTTGCTTAGAAGATAAAGGTGAAATAATTTATTTTGTTAATGGAAAAGTATTGGTATGGGGCAAAGACTCTAGCATTAACAAAGCTAGAGTCATTGGAGTTTGTGAAGGAAGTCTATACAGGGTCACTACACTATCTCCTCAAGATTTAGTTCATATGTAAATTAGTCCTATTGAACAATGACATAGAAGATATGGTCATCTACACTAAAATATCACCCCCTCTCTTAGCCAATTGGTTAATGGAATCCCCAATATAAAGGAATATCACGAAGGTCTATGTAAGGGATATTATTTGGGAAAGAATGCAAGAAAACCATTTCAAAATAGTGAATCTAGGGCCAAATAAATTTTGGATCTTATTCACTTTGATGTATGTGGTCACATGTCTGATAAATATCTTGTAGGTCATATCTATTATGTGGCCTCCATAGATGATAATTCTAGAAAGAAATGGATTTATCTTCTCAAGAAGAATATGGAGTATTTGATAAATTCAAGGAATTTCGAGCCAAAGTGGAAAACCTCACCGAAAGAAAGATAAAGACTTAGATCCAACAAAGGTGGGGAATACAATTCCAGGGAACTAATTGAATATTTCAATGACGAAAGAATTAAGAGGGAGCTCATTGTTCCCTACTATCCTGAAAAAATGGAATTTTTGAAAGAAATAATAGGTCTATTGAATAAGACATCAAGACAATTCTACTTGATCAAGACCTAAAAAAATTATTCTTGGGGGAAGAAACCATGACAACCGTGTACATACAAAATATAAGTCCGCATAAAAATTTCAAGAACATAACTCTTGAAGTAGTGTTTCCAAGAAAGAGTATGAGTGTGGATTATCTCCGAATATTTGGAATTCTTACATACATCCATGTTCCAAAGAACAAGCGAAAGAAGTTAGATTCTACAAGTATCAGAGGAATATTCATTGGATATAGTCTCTCCTCAAAGGCATATAGAATCTACATCAAAGAAAGAAGGAAATTTGAAGTTAAAAAAGATGTCATATTTGATGAGAGCCAAGCCTACAAGAAGTCCAAATATACTCCCATAGATTCTGATGGCGAAGAATCTCCCATATTTGAAGAAGAAGAACTAAATAGTTAAGACCCCTCTACAAATCAAAAAGAAAATGAAAAAGTGATCATATTCAACCTGTGACAATCTTGACAACAAGGAAAAGTCAAAATTGGTTAAAATCTACTCTAAAAAATGCCGAAGGATATGAAGCACCCAAAGGAACCTTCAGGGAAAGTAAAAGACCGAAGAGATACTTTGGATCTGTTGAATACATGAAAAAACTCATTCAAGTTGAACCCTCTATATTTAAGGAAGCTATTAAACAAGATGTATGGAATAAGATGATGCAAGAATAATACCTATCTATCATGAAGAATGGGGTTTGGGAAACTGTTGCTAGACCTAGTGACAAATCAGTTGTCACATCCAAATGGATCTAAAAAATCAAGCATGTTGTTGATGGAAGCATAGACAAGTATACATCAAGGTTCATTGCAAGGGAATTCTCTCAAAATCAAGGAATAGATTATGAATAAACCTTTGCACCTATAACAAGGTATACTACCATAAGATATTTTCTTTCATCTACTGCTACAATGGGTTGGAATATCCATCAAATGGATGTGAAAACCACATTTCTTAAAGGGACAATTTATGTGGAAGTATACATTGAACAACCCAAAGGTTTTGAAGTAAATATTAGGGATTCTCACGTCCGCAAACTCCATACAACCCTATATGTCTTGAAGGAAGCTCCTAGGGTATAGCATGCAAGAATGAATGTGTATGTAATGTACCTCTATCACCACAACAAATTTTTTTTTTTTTCAATTTACACCCTAGTATGTATTGGTTAAACTTATGCATTGCATCCGGTTAGGATTCTCATAATAAGGTTAAATCGTCTTTCCCCAACTCTACACTTGAGTGTGGCCATATATATATTACACATATATATTATATATTTATATATCCCTACATTATGTCCATTGAACATAATTTCCCACATAGGTTAAATGCCACTTCCATAGAATTTACCTATATGTAGGTCACCATATATATTTTTGATTTATATGCCTCGAGGCAGTCCTCTCATACCACGCTCTCATCAAAGGCTTCCATATGCCTTAAAAATGGTAGTGACTAAACTTTGACATATGCATAACACACTACGATGCCAGGTTCAACACTATGGGTTTATGTATATAATATATGGTTATGATGACGAGTCGAATGAGTGCAACCGTATTTAATCAGAATTAAATACTATGGAACCATAATTTCACACCGACGTTATTTCACTTTGTAACCATAGAAATTTTTATATATTTTGTTCTGAACTCTGCTCGAGATTTCGAGGCATCATTGAGTGCTGCGTATGTTGATTCGGTCTGATCTTTGGATAGTTAAGTCTGGTGTACGCACTGGTTACAGGCGGTGCCACCTCGGATTTACTTTACGTGACTTGTTCGTTTGAACTACGCTATTTACTGGTTCGAGGCTATGGTCATTAACTGAGGTCGTAGTACTCTACCTACCTCTGAAATTAATGGTGCCCACTCTGCCGACTTGTTCATCCCCATGCCAGTTGTGGTGATGAAGACAGGTGTATGGTGCAAGGCGGTTTAGGGTTTCTAGATCTAGATTCCGGTTGATATTTAATTCGCCATGGCTTAACTGTGTTCTTTTATCTCGCACCGAAGTGTATCGCGGTCATTCCACAGCTGGGCACACCGATGCAAAAATCATGTTTTCTTGCAGCGAGGGTGCTTCCCTTCGGTTCTCCCTACGCCATGACTCGGCCTGTTGAGGTATTCGTTTCCAGTCGACTGAAGCTCTAACTTGCGAGCACATTGGACCTTCACGCAGGTAACATGTGATTTGGGGTTTTTGTTTTTTTTTTTTTGGTTGATATCCATTAACCAGAGTCATATTTACATTTCTAACTCATTTCAATCTTTTTCACCACGCGTTTATTGCAGTGGTTATGAATTTTTATGTCTCAACAAATTTGGTTTGCAGGTTAACCAACTTTGTATCCAATTCTTGGTTTTCGCAGGATACTTGGGCGTTACGCAGAGGAATTTCTTCTTCCCCATCTTTCGGCTTCCAGGTAACAGTTTCTCGTCCCATCATGCATTTGTTTTTTTTGTTGCGTACCATGGCTGTAGCCTTACCGTTTATGGGATTCACCATAGCGATACCTGACTATTCTACATCAGTATTCATTGGTTGGAATTTCCATACGTATTGACTCTTCTGACCTTCGCGTTTCTAAGTATCTAACGCCTCTCCTTGATTATTTGCGAGAGTCGGATTCCTTCAACGAGGTGAGGTTTCTGCTCCTTATTTAATTTAGTTTACTGCTTGTGATTTCTGCATGCCTACTATCATGTACTAATTGAACCTCTCCCCATACCTACAGGTCGGTACTCGTATCATTCTACTCTTGCGATGGCTTACCGTTGAATGCCTGAGGGCAACCAACGATTCCTGAAATTTTTATGAGGGAACGATGCCATCGTTGATTTCTATAGATTTTTAATTTTGTAATTTTACAAGCATATAATGGATAACTTTGATGTAACTTGTATGAGGCTGTGTTTATGGCCATCTGCGTTTCGATGACGTTGGGTTTTGTTGATTGTTTTTTGATGCGAGACTCTTCCACCATCACGATCTTACGGTTTTAACCTTGAATAGAGGAATAACAATATGGGATTTATAATATATGTCTATTATATATTTTTAAATCACGTAGTTTTAATTAGATAACGCTTTCGATATTTATTTAGGTTTTTTGATCTGGAAGAAGTGGTGATAGGATGTACAAACACCCTTCAATATCTTGATCATTTTCATTTCAGACTTGGTTTACTCCTATAATGTTGTCTTCTGTGGATATAGTATACGAATTTATCGCGTTTCTAGAAGGTCTGCAAAATAGATGTATTCCCTATCTACGATAGGCTTGTGGTTGTGATTTCCATATTGTTACCATGATTTATTTACAGGCGTTCAGAATAGTGTACTGCCCTTAGTGGGTAGCGAGTTATGACTCTAGCATATGATATTCCATAATGTTTTATGATTGCGAAATAAATACTAGACATACTAATCTCTTACTCTCAAATATAGTCAGTATTTAAGGTGACAGTCCCATATCTCCTGGAATATATGCTCTCTATCTTACAGTACATGTATGAACTATTTTTCAGAGCTGAATAAGTTTTCCACTGATTTTCCTTACAGCTTTAATAATAAGATTTAGAGTAATTTAGATGATTGCTATACTCTGTCATATCTATACTCAATGTTTATTTGTACCACCATTATCTATTTTAAATATATCCATGATGAATTTTCTGAATTTATCTCCAGGGGAGAATCTGTACAGGGTATCTCAGTAGCATTAATGTGTACAGTCAGTAACATGGGTTTGTTTCTATAATTGTTTTTCTGAGAATCTGGAGTATTCCATTCTAATAATTACTTAAGTTTTCATAATTATGTTTCTCGAATCCCCCTGGGATATTTCTTTTGTACAGTATATCCATATTTAGACCCAGGTTGGGTTTAGACATTCTGGTGGATGCTATCCCAGGCTAATGTTCTTACTACCATACAGAAGGTAGAAGATTTGCTTCTGCTATTTACTTCTGTTAAAAGTAAGAACCCTACAGGCTCCAATAATTTCTCCTTTCTCTGTCATATGGATTGAAAAACCCATTCCTACTGTTCCTCTCTTATTTATTGAAGCAGATTAAAGTTACAAATAAAATTCATACTACCATTAACCAGCATACAACCTTTTTACTTATAATATAAAGTAGTTAAATATATGTAGCCAATTCATACTGTAGAAAATAAAATCCATAGGTGGGTTAAACACATACCACTCATGCAGTAGACCAACCTACCAACCGTAGAGTTCTATTTCTCTCCCAGAACTCACCCTCGAGCTGAGACCACCTCCACCACAGATCAACAACCTCTTGATCTGTTTAGGAGCATCTTATTTAAGCTAATAGTTCCCCAAAGCCTGTTTCTAATTCTGCGTCCAGAATAGCAGGATGCTTTTCTTCCTGTTTGCCTAGGCTTCCCAATTTGGGATTCTTTAAAGCTGTTTTATGCTTTTCCTCAGCTTTTTCCAGCTTGCTACCTCTTCCCAACTACTTTCCTCATCATTGGGGAAATTTAGATTTTTCCTCAAAATCTAAATTAGCATTAATTCCTTCCAAGGATTTTTGAAGGATTTTGGGGAATAATTGCCTTATCCATCCTCATGGACTTAGCAAGTGATCTCAATTCTCATTTTTGGTCAACATGCATACCAATACTTTATTCATTTCTTCAAATTGAATATTAAATTACATTCACAATTCATTCATCCTTTGGGGTCCACTCCCCTTAGGATTTAAGTTCAAATGTCTAACTTTGAAATTTCAACACATAAATTGGGGGTGTTACATATTCCCCCTCTAAAAATAAACACCGTACTCGGTGTTATTATTTAACTACTAGAGTTCATTGCTTAAACAAAAATGGATATCTCTCCATCATTTCAGCTTCTCTTTCCCAAGTAGCTTCTTCAGCAGTAAAGTGCTTCCACTGCACTTTTACTCTGGCTACTGTTCTGTTTCTCAATTCAATTTCTTCTCGCTCCAATATTTGAAGCAGTTATGGCAGAAATTCCCCTTCTGGTTCCACCTGTACAACATTCCAATCAACTATGTGAGAAGCATCATGCACATATCTTTTTAATAAGGAAACATGAAACACATCATGAACTCTAACATGGGGTGGTAAGGCCAGTTTGTAAGCCACTGGTCCCACCCTTTCTAAGACTTCAAAAGGACCATAGTATCTGGGAGCCAATTTGGCACAACTTCCGGCATAAAGTGTGCTCTTTTTGGGTTTAATACGTTAATACACATGATCTCCCACTTTGAATTCGCGATGCACTCTCTTCTTATCAGCATAGCTTTTCTGTCGATCTTGTGCTGTCTTAATGTTTCTTTGTATCTGTTTTACAATTTTCTCCATCTCTTGTAACGCATCAGGTCCCAACATTAGTTTATCCTCTGGTTGACTCCAGCTCAAAGGCGTACGACACTTCCTTCCATACAATGCCTCAAACGGACTCATTTTGATTGAGGATTGGTAGCTGTTGTTATAAGCAAATTCAGCTAAGTGCAAATACTCCTCCCACTTTGATGGTCTGTCCATCACATACATTCTCAACATATCCTCCAAAATTTGATTAGTACTTTCTGTTTGCCCATCGGTCTGAGGGAGATAGGCAGTACTAAAATTCAACTTAGTACCCATCCCTCCAAACAATCCTTTCCAAAATGCTGCTGTAAACTTAGCGTCTCGGTCCGATACAATTACTTTTGGAACCCCATGAAGCCTTACTACTTCCTTCAGAAACACATTCGCTACTTGAGCTATCCCAAAAGTGGATTTTACTAGTATAAAGTGGGCAGCTTTTGTGAGAGTGTCTACTACTACCATCACAGAATCATGTTGTTATTTGGTTATGGGTAACCCTGTTATAAATTCCATGGAAACTGTGTCCCATTTCCATTCTGCTATTGGCAAAGGGTTTAACAGACCTGCTGGATGTTGATGTTCAACTTTGACCAGTTGACATTCCATGCACTTACTTAAATATTCTACCACATCTTTCTTCATTCCTGGCCAGAACAATTTCTTTTTTAGGGCTGTTAACAGTTTTTGATATCCTGGATGTCTTGCATATGGTTGTTTGTGATATTCATCAAGAATTTCTCTTTTTAAGGACTCTACATTTGGAATATACAACCTGTTTTTATAATATAGAAGCCCTTGTTCGTTTTGAGTGAAATCAGTTTTCTCCTTTTTCTGCAGTTTCACTAAGAGTGTTTCATAGTTTGGGTCTTGATTTGGTATTTTTCTCACCAATTATTCTATTTCGATCTGCGCACTACTCCCAAGGCGGTTTATAGTCTGACAAGCATTCCTACTTAATGCATCAGCAACTTTATTTTCTTTTCCCTTGATATGTTTAATGTCCATATCAAATTCACTTAAAAAGGATAGCCATCTGGCTTGCCTTGCATTCAGATCAGTTTGGGAAAAGAAGTACTTAAGACTAATGTGGTCAGTCATTAAAATAAACCTTTTTCCAAGGAGATAGTGTCGCCACATCTTCAAAGCATGGATAACAGCTACTAATTCCAGATCGTAGGCACTATAATTCTGTTCATGTATTTTCAGTTTTCGATATTCATAGGAAATAACGGAGTTTTCCTGTAATAGGACTCCTCCCAACCCCTCTCTGCAAGCATCAGTACACACCACAAATTCCTTATCAGGATCTACAATCTTCAGTATAGGGGCTGATGTAAGTCTTTGTTTTAATTTCTCGAAACTGACTTGACATTTTTCAGTCCACGCGAACTTAACTCCCTTCCTCTGCAATGATGTGATGGGATGCGCTATAGCAGAAAATCTCTCCACAAATATACGATAGTAGCCTGCCATCCCCATAAATGACCTTACTGCTGAAACATCAGTTTGGACTGGCCATTCTTTAATGGCTTTTATCTTTTCAGGATCAACTGCAAGGCCTTTTTCAGATATAACATGACCCAGATATTGAATTTTATCTTTATAGAATTCACATTTGCTGAACTTGGCATATAACTGGTTTTCTTTTAAGGTCTGCAATACTATTCTCAGGTGTTCTTGATGTTCATCTTCATTTTTGGAGTATACTAAGATATCATCTATGAACACCAGAACAAACTTATCCAGATACTTATTTAACACACTGTTCATTAGACACATAAATGTGCCGGGGCATTTGTCAGTCCAAAAGGTAAAACCACAAATTCGTAGTGTCCATACCGGGTTCGAAAAGCTGTTTTGCTGATGTCTTCTTCCTTGATTCTGAGCTGGTGATATCCAGTTCTTAAGTCAATCTTCGAAAAGACTGAGGCCGCTCTCACCTGGTCAAAAAGATCATCAATTCTGGGGAGCGGATATCTATTTTTAATGGTCAACTTGTTTAGTTGGCGATAATCAATGCACATCCTGAAAGTTCCATCTTTCTTTTTCACGAATAAGACTGGTGGTCCCCAAGGAGAGACACTGGGTCTAATGTAACCTTTGTCTAATAATTCCTGCAATTGCATCTTCAGCTCCATCAGTTCAGGAGGACTCATTCTATAGGCGCCTCCGGAAATAGGTGCTGCTCCTGGCACCAAATATATGGAAAAATCAATTTCTCTTTTAGGGGGAAGATGAGGAATCTCATCTGGAAAAACTTCCTTAAATTCCCTTACCACCGGCAACTCATTCAACAGATCTTCTCCAGGACTAATGTAACCTAAAGAAGCACCTGGATCAATCAAAATAGTAACAGGTAGGTCAGAAATCTTACCCTACATTTCCACCATAGTTGCTTGATGTTCCACTTGCCGATTTTCCAAGGCTGCACTGATAGTTGGTATATTTCTGGCTATGTCATTTACTGTTGTCTCTTCCTGTTCTCTTCTGATCATATGAATGTTTCTATGGGGACAGTCCCCCAACAGATGGGATTCTCCACAGCCCCAACATTTCAAGGGTTCCTTCATTCTGACTGTCCCTTCCTTTTTATTTTCCCCCTCTATTTGTTTTGAAGCCACCCGGGATTGAGCAGTTTGGCTCTCTTTGGGTTTGTTAAACTTTTTCCGCAGATGATCTCTGCCAAAATTCTTTAAATATGCTGGTTTCTGTCTTTTTCCCTTAAACTCCCCCTTATTTAACCAGATTTTTCCTTGTTCAGCCTTTCCTTTAAACTGCTGATAGCATAGTCTTGCTTTTCTAACAGCTTCGTCCATTGTTTTTGGATTGTCAAATTCAATTTTCTCTTTGTATACTGTAGGCAAACAGTTGAGAAACCTTTGTACTTTTTCCTTTTCTTCCCTAATGTAGGGTGATAATCTTAACAAAGTTTGTAAACTTAGTGAACTCATCAATTGTTAGCTGTCCCAATCTCAGCTCATGAATTTATTTAGCTTTATCATCATAATATCTCTCATTCAAATAACGATTTTTGAACTTAGCCTGGAAATCCTCCCAAGTAACTATGTTTTCTTCAATGGCATGCACCATTTTTGTCTCCTCCCACCACAAGGTAGCTTTACCTTGTAGATGGTAAACAACTAATCTGGCTTTCAGATTGCTCTCATATTCATAAACTTGAAATACTTAATCATGTTCAGTAACCAAGCTTCAGCATCCTCCTCCTTCTCCCCATCATAGGAGGGAGGTTTGATCTTTCGGAATTCCCGTTGCAATTCTCTTTTCTGTTTACATTGATGTCTAGCAGCATCATCCTCATCATATTCATACATCTTCCTTTTTCCGGAACCTTCGCCTTCTTGGCTGTTCCAGGAAGTTAGTTCTCTAATGAGCTTTTCCTGCTCCTTACTGGCTGATGACAATATGTCATTCTGGCTCCTTAGTTCAGCCAATTCTCGTTGCAACCTGTGCAACATAGCCATTACCGGGGCATTGGGATCTGGTGAACCAAACTCATCACGCAGATCCACATAAATTTCTCCACCTTCAGCCATTTTAGCACCACCGTATACACTCAGAATATTGATCAGTACAATTGAAAAAAAAAAAAAACCATCTCTGCAATATTCATTCATAAAAATAACATTCAGAATTCAGTGAGCACAATCATAACAACCCAGTTTTATAACTTGGGCTCCGATACCATTTGTAATGTACCTCTATTACCACTTACCACAACACAATTTTTTTTTTTCAGTTTACACCCTAGTATGTATTGGTTAAACTTATGCATTGCATCCGGTTAGGATTCTCATAATAAGGTTAAATCGTCTTTCCCCAACTTTACGCTTGGGTGTGGCCATATATATATATATTATATATTTATATATCCCTACATTATGCCCCTTGAACATAATTTCCCACATAGGTTAAATGCCACTTCCATAGAATTTACATATATGTATGTCACAATATATATTTTTGATTTATATGCCTCGAGGGCACTCCTCTCATACCACACTCTCATCAAAGGCTTCCATAGGCCTTAATAATGGTAGTGACTAAAATTTTACATATGCATAACACAATACGATGCCAAATTCAACACTATGGGTTTATATATATAATATATGGATATGATGACGAGTCAAATGAATGCAACCGTACTTAATTGGGATCAATTACTATGGAACCATAATTTCACACAGACGTTATTTCACTTTGTAACCATAGAAATTTTTATATGTTTCATTCTGAACTATGCTCGAGATTTCGAGGCATCATTGAGTGCTGCGTATGTTGATTTGTTTTGATCTTTGATATTTAAGTCTGGTATATGCACTGGTTAAAGGCGGTGCCACCTCAGATTTACTTCACGTGACTTGTTCATTTGAACTACGCTATTTACTAGTTCGAGGCTATGGTTTATGAACTGAGGTCGTAGTACTCTACCTACCTCTGAATTTAATGGTGCCCACTCCGCCGAGTTGCTCATCCCCATGCCAGTTGTGGTGATGAAGACAGGTGTATGGTGTAAGGCGGTTTTGGGTTTCAAAATCTGGATTCCGGTTGATATTTAATTCGCCATGGCTTAACTATGTTCTTTTCTCTCGCACCGATGTGTATCGCAGTCATTCCACAGCTTGGCACACCGATGCATAACTCACGTTTTCTTGCAGCGAGGGTGCTTCCCTTCGGATCTCCCTACGCTACGACTCAGCCTGTTGAGGTCTTGGTTTCCAGTCGACTGAAGCTCTAACTTGCGAGCACATTAGACCTTCACGCAGGTAACATGTGATTTGGGGTTTTTATTTCCTTTTTGGTTTGTATCCATTAACCAGAGTCATATTTACATTTCTAACTCGTTCCAATATTTTTCACCACGCATTTATTGCAGTGGTTATTAATTTTTACGTCTCAACAACTTTGGTTTGCAGGTTAACCAACTTCGTATCCCATTTGTGGTTTTCGCTGGGTACCTAGGCTTTACGCAGAGGAATTTCTTCTTCCCCATTGTTCGGCTTCCAGGTAACAGTCTCTCGTCCCATCGTTTCTGGTCATGCATTTGTTTGTTTTGTTGCGTACCACGACTGTAGCCTTACCATTTATGGGATTCACCATAGCGATACCTGAATACTCTACCTCAGTATTCATGGATTGGAATTTCCATACGTATTGACTCTTACAGCCTTCGCGTTTTCTAGGAGTATCTAACGCCTCTCCTTGGTTATATGCAGGTGTCAGAATCCCTTTAATGAGGTGAAGTTTTCGCTCCTTATGTAGAATTTAGTTTCTACAACGCGGGTTTCTCGCCTTTCTACCCCATGTGCTAATTGAACCTCTCCTCATGCCTACAAGTCGGTACTCATATCATGCTACTCTTGTGATGGCTTACCGATGAATGCCTGAGGGCAACCAACGATTCTTGAACTTTTTATGAGGGAACGATGCCATCGTTGATTTCTATAGATTTTTAAATTTGTAATTTTTGCACACATATAATGCATAAACTTTGATGCCAACTTGTATGAAGGACTGTGTTTATGGCCGTCTGCATTTTCAGTGACGTTGGGTTTTGTTCGGCGTTTATGCCGAGACTCTCCCACCATATGATGCTGGTTTTTTACCTTGGACAGGGAATAACAATGTTGGATTTATAATATATGGATATTATATATTTTCGTCACTGCGGTTTGGATTGAATGTTTGGCACTCGATATTTAATTCAGTTTTGATACAGAAGAGTGGTGATAGGATATACGAAAACCCTTAATATGCTGATCGTTTTTCATTTCAGACTTGGTTTACTCCTATAATGTTTGACTTCTGTGGATATAGTATACGAATTTATCGCAATTCCAGAGAGTCTGCAAAATAGATGTGTTCCCTATCTACGATAGGCTTGTTGTTGTGATTTCCATATTGTTGCCATGATTTATTTACCTGCGTTCAGAATAGTGTATTGCCCTTATTGGGTAGCGAGTTATGACTCTAGCATATGATATTCCATAATATGTTATGATTGCGAATTAAATACTAGACATACTAATCTCTTACTCTCAAATATAATCAGTATTTAAAGTGACAGTCCCATATCTCCTGGAATATATGCTCTCTGTCTTACAGTACATGTATGAACTATTTTTCAGAGCTGAATAAGTTTTCCACTGATTTTCCTTACAACTTTAATAATAAGATTTAGAGTAATTTATATGATTTCTATACTCTGTCATATCTATACTCAATGTTTATTTGTACCACTATTATCTATTTTGATTATATCCATGATGGTTTTTTCTGAATTTATCTCCAGGGGAAAATCTATACAGGGTATCTCAGCATCATTAAGGTGTACAGTCAGTAACATTGGTTTAATTCTATAATTGTTTTTCTGAGAATCTGAGTATTCCATTTTAATAATTTCTTAAGTTTTTCCAATTATGTTTCTTGAATCCCCCTTTGTACAGCATCTCCAGATTTAGACCCAAATTGGGTTTAGACATTCTGGTGGATACTATCTTGGGCTCTTGTTCTTGCTACCATATAGAAGTTGGAAGATTTGCTTCTGCCAGTTACTTCTGTTAAAAGCAAGAACATCACAGACTCCAATAATTTCTCCTTTCTCTGTCATATGGGTTGAAAAACTCATTCCTACTATACCTCTCTTACTTATGGAAGCAGATTAAAGTTACAAATAAAATTTGTACTATCATTATCCAGCATGCAATATTTTCACTGCTAATATAAAGTAGTTAACTATATGTAGCCAATTCATACTGTAGAAAATAAAATCCATAGGTGGTTTAAACACATACCAATCATGCAGTAGACCAACCTCCCAACCATAGAGTTCTATTTCTCTCCCAGAACTCACCCTCGAGCTGAGACCACCTCCACCACAGATCAACCTCTGATCTATTTAGGAGCAGTTTATTTAAGCTAATAGTTCCCCAAAGCCTGTTTCTAATTCTGCGTCCAGAATAGCAGGATGCTTTTCTTCCTGTTTGCCTAGGCTTCCCATTTTGGGATTCTTTAAAATTGGTTTATGCTTTCCCTCAGCTTTTTCCAGCTTGTTACCTCTTCTCAACTACTTTCCTCATCATTGGGGTAATTTAGATTTTTCCTCAAAATCTAAATTAGCATTAATTCCTTCCAAGGATTTTTGAAGGATTGTGGGGAATAATTGCCTTATCCATCCTCATGGACTTAGCAAGTGATCTCAATTCTCATTTTTGGTCAACATGCATACCAGTACTTTATTCATTTCTTCAAATTGAATATTTAATTACATTCACAATTCATTCATCCTTTGGGGTCCACTCCCCTTAGGATTTAAGTTCAATGTCTAACTTTGAAATTTTCAACACATACTTTGGGGGTGTTACATATTCCCCCTCTAAAAATAAACACCGTCCTCGGTGTTATTATTTAACTACTAGAGTTCATTGCTTAAACAAAAATGGATATCTCTCCATCATTTCAGCTTCTCTTTCCCAAGTAGCTTCTTCAGCAGTAAAGTGTTTCCACTGCACTTTTACTCTGGCTATTGTTCTGTTTCGCAATTCAATTTCTTCCCGCTCCAATATTTGAAGCGGTTCTGGCAGAAATTCCCCTTCTGGTTCCACCTGTACAACATTCCAATCAACTATGTGAGAAGCATGATGCACATATCTTTTTAATAATGAAACATGAAACACATCATGAACTCTAACATGGGGTGGTAAGGCCAGTTTGTAAGGCACTGGTCCCACCCTTTCTAAGACTTCAAAAGGACCACAGTATCTGGGAGCCAATTTGGCACAACTTCCGGCATAAAGTGTGCTCTTTTTGGGTTTAATACGCAAATACCCATGATCTCCCACTTTGAGTTCGCGATGCACTCTCTTCTTATCAGCATAGCTTTTCTGTCGATCTTGTGTTGTCTTAATGTTTCTTTGTATCTGTTTTACAATTTTCTCCATATCTTGTAATGCATCAGGTCCCAACATTAGTTTATCCTCTGGTTGACTCCAGCTCAAAGGAGTACGACACTTCCTTCCATACAGTGCCTCAAACGGACTCATTTTGATAGAGGATTGGTAGCTATTATTATAGGCAAATTCAGCTAAGTGCAAATACTCTTCCCACTTTGATGGTCTGTCCAGCACATACATTCTCAACATATCCTCCAAAATTTGATTAGTCCTTTCTGTTTGCCCATCGGTCTGAGGGTGATAGGCCGTACTAAAATTCAACTTGGTACCCATTCCTCTAAACAATCCTTTCCAAAATGTTGTTGTAAACTTAACGTCTCGGTCTGATACAATTACTTTTGGAACCCCATGAAGCGTTACTACCTCCTTCAGAAACACATTCGCTACTTGAGCTGTCCCAAAGGTAGATTTCACTGGTATAAAGTGGGCAGCTTTTGTGAGAGTGTCTACTACTACCATTACAGAATCATGTTGATATTTGGTTTTGGGTAACCTTGTTATAAAGTCCATGGAAACTGTGTCCCATTTCCATTCTCATATTGAAAAGGGTTTAACACTGGCTGATGTTGATGTTCAACTTGACCAACTTGACATTCCATGCAGCAACTTAAATATTCGCCACATCTTTCATTCCCTGGCTGAATAATTGTGGTTGTTACAGCTTTTGATATCCTCGATGTCCTCGCAGCCAGTGGCATTATTTATTCATCCAAAATTCTCTTTAAGACCTACAATTTGGAATATAACCCGTTTTTATAATATAGTACCTTTTGGTTTTGAGTGAAATCAACTTTTCCTTCTTCATAGCTCACCAAGAGTGTTTCATAGTTTGGGTCTTGATTTGCTCTTTTTCTCACCAATTTTTCTACTTCGATCTGCGCACTACTCCCAAGGCGGTTTATAGTCTGACAAGTATTCCTGCTTAATGCATCAACAACTTTATTCTCTTTTCCCTTGATATGTTGAATGTCCATGTCAAATTCACTTAAAAAGGATAGCCATCTGGCTTGCCTTGCATTCAGATCAGTTTGGGAAAAGAAGTACTTCAGACTAATGTGGTCAGTCATTAGGATAAAATTTTTCCCAAGGAGATAGTGTCGCCACATCTTCAAAGCATGGATAACAGCTGCTAATTCCAGATCGTAGGCACTATAATTCTGTTCATGTATTTTTCAGTTTTCGAGATTCATAGGCAATAAGGGATTTTTCCTGCAACAGGACTCCTCCCAACCCCTCTCTGCAAGCATCAGTACACACCACAAATTCCTTATCAGGATCTGCAATCTTCAGTATAGGGGCTGATGTAAGTCTTTGTTTTAATTTCTCGAAACCGATTTGACATTTTTCAGTCCATACGAACTTAACTCCCTTCCTATGCAGTGACGTGATGGGATGTGCTATAGCAGAAAATCTCTCCACAAATCTGCGATAGTAGCCTGCCATCCCCATGAATGACCTTACTGTTAAAACATCAGTTGGGACTGACCATTCTTTAATGGCTTTTATCTTTTCAGGATCAACTGCAAGGCCTTTTTCAGAAATAATATGACCCAGATATTGAATTTTATATTTATATAATTCACATTTGCTAAACTTGGCATATAACTGGTTTTCTTTTAAGGTCTGCAACACTATTCTCAAGTGTTCTTGATGTTCATCTTCATTTTTGGAGTAGACTAAGATATCATCTATGAACACAAGAACAAATTTATCCACATACTTATTTAACACACTGTTCATCAGACACATAAATGTGGCAGGGGCATTTGTTAATCCAAAAGGTAAGACTACAAATTCGTAGTGTCCATACCGGGTTCAAAAAGTTGTTTTACTGATGTCTTCTTCCTTGATTATGAGCTGGTGATATCCAGTTCTTAAGTCAATCTTCGAAAATACTGAGGCCCCTCTCACCTGGTCAAAAATATCATCATTTCTAGGGAGCGGATATCTATTTTTAATGGTCAACTTGTTTAGTTGACGATAATCAATGCAGATCCTGAAAGTTCCATCTTTCTTTTTCACGAATAAGACTGGTGCTCCCCAAGGAGACACACTTGGTCTAATGTAACCTTTGTCTAATCATTCTTGCAATTGCATCTTCAGCTGCATCAGTTCAGGAGGGCTCATTCTGTAGGGAGCTCGGGAAACAGGTGTTGCTCCCGGCACCAAATCTATGGAAAAATCAATTTCTCTTTTAGGGGGAAGATGAGGGATCTCATCTGGAAAAACTTCCTTAAATTCCCTTACCACCAGCAACTCATTCAACAGATCTTCTCCAGGACTAATGTAACTTAAAGAAGCACCTGGATCAATCAAAACAGTAACAGGTAGGTCAGAAATCTTACCCTCCATTTCCACCATAGTTGCTTGATGTTCCGCTTGCCGATTTTCCAAGGCTGCACTGATAGTTGGTATATTTCTGGCTATGTCATTTACTGTTGTTGCCTCTCGCTCTCTGCTGATCATGTGAATATTTCGATGGGGGCAGTCCCTCATCATATGGGGTTCTCCACAGCCCCAACATTTCAAAGGTTTCTTCATTCTGACTGTCCCTTCCTTTTTATTTCCCCCTTCTATTTGTTTTGAAGCCACCTGGGATTGAGCAGTTTGGCTCTCTTTGGGCTTGTTAAACTTCTTCCGTAGATGATCTCTGCCAAAATTCTTTAAATAGGCCGGTTTCTGTTTTTTTCCCTTAAACTCCCCCTTGTTTAACCAGCTTTTTCCTTGTTCAGCCTTTCCTTTAAACTGCTAATAGCATAATCTTGCTTTTCTAACAGCTTCGTCCATTATTTTTGGATTGTCAAATTCAATTTTCTCTTTGTATACTGTAGGCAAACAGTTCAGAAACCTTTGTACTTTTTCCTTTTCTTCCCTAATGTAGGGTACATAATCTCAACAGGTTTGTAAACTTAGTAACAAACTCATCAATAGTGAGTTATCCAAGTCTAAGTTCATGGAATTCTTTTGCTTTATCATCATAATATCGCTCATTGAAATAATGATTTTTGAACTTAGCCTGGAAATCCTCCCAAGTAACTGTCTTTTCATCAATGGCATGCACCATTTTTGTCTCTTCCCACCATAAGGTAGCTTTACCTTGTAGCTGGTAAACAGCTAATCTGGCTTTCAGATTGCTCTCATACTCATAAACTTGGAAATACTTAATCATGTTCAGCAACCAAGATTCAACATCTTCCTCCTTCTCCCCATCATAGGAGGGAGGTTCGATCTTTCTGAATTCCCCCTGCAATTCTCTTTTCTGTTTAGATTGATGTCTACCAGCATCATCATCATCAGATTCATCCATCTTCCTCTTTCTGGAACCTTCGCCTTCTTCGCTGTTCCGGGAAGTGAGTCCTCTGATGAGCTTTTCTTGCTCCTTACTGGCTGATGACAGTATGTCATTCTGGCTCTTTAATTCAGCCAATTCTCATTGCAACTTGTGCAACATAGCCATTACCGGGGCATTGGGATCTGGTGAACCAAACTCATCCCGCAGATCCACATAAATTTCTCCACCTTCAGCCATTTTACCACTACTGTATACACTCAGAATATTGATCAGTAATATTGAAAAAAAACAATCTCTGCAATATTCATTTATAAAAATAACATTCAGAATTCAGTGAGCACAATCATAACAGCCCAGTTTTATAACTTGGGCTCCGATACCATTTGTAATGTACCTCTATCACCACAACAATTTTTTTTTTTTTTTAGTTTACACCCTAGTATGTATTGGTTAAACTTATGCATTGCATCCGGTTAGGATTCTCATAATAAGGTTAAATCGTCTTTCCCCAACTCTACACTTGAGTGTGGCCATATATATATTATATATATATTATATATTTATATATCCCTACATTATGCCCATTGAACATAATTTCCCACATAGGTTAAATGCCACTTCCATAGAATTTACCTATATGTAGGTCACCATATATATTTTTGATTTATATGCCTCGAGGCACTCCTCTCATACCACGCTCTCATCAAAGGCTTCCATAGGCCTTAATAATGGTAGTGACTAAACTTTGACATATGCATAACACACTACGATGCCAAGTTCAACACTATGGGTTTATGTATATAATATATGGTTATGATGACAATTCAAATGAGTACAACCGTATTTAATCAGAATTAATTACTATGGAACCATAATTTCACACCGACGTTATTTCGCTTTGTAACCATAGAAATTTATATATATTTTGTTCTGAACTCTCCTCGAGATTTCGAGGCATCATTGAGCACTGCGTACATTGATTTGGTCTGATCTTTGGATAGTTAAGTCTGGTGTACGCACTGGTTACAGGCGGTGCCACCTCGGATTTACTTTACGTGACTTGTTCGTTTGAACTACGCTATTTACTAGTTCGAGGCTATGGTCATTAACTGAGGTCGTAGTACTCTACCTACCTCTGAAATTAATGGTGCCCACTCCGCCGAGTTGTTCATCCCCATGCTAGTTGTGGTGATGAAGACAGGTGTATGGTGCAAGGCGGTTTAGGGTTTCTAGATCTGGATTCCGGTTGATATTTAATTCGCGATGGCTTAATTGTGTTCTTTTCTCTCGCACCGAAGTGTATCGCGGTCATTCCACAGCTGGGCACACCGATGCAGAACTCACATTTTCTTGCAGCGAGGGTGCTTCCCTTCAGTTCTCCCTACACCATGACTCGACCTGTTGAGGTCTTGGTTTCCAGTCGACTGATGCTCTAACTTGCGAGCACATTGGACCTTCACGCAGGTAACATGTGATTTGGGGTTTTTGTTTATTGATATCCATTAACCAGTGTCATATTTACATTTCTAACTCGTTCCAATCTTTTTCAGCACGCGTTTATTGCAGTGGTTATGAATTTTTACGTCTCAACAAATTTGGTTTGCAGGTTAACCAACTTCGTATCCAATTCGTGGTTTTCGCTGGGTACCTAGGCGTTACGCAGAGGAATTTCTTCTTCCCCATCTTTCGGCTTCCAGGTAACAGTTTATCGTCCCATCGTTTCTGGTCATGCATTTGTTTGCTTTGTTGCGTACCACGGCTGTAGCCTTACCGTTTATGGGATTCACCATAGCGATACCTGACTATTCTACATCAGTATTCATTGGTTGGAATTTCCATACTTATTGAATCTTACAGCCTTCGCGTTTCCTAAGAGTATCTAACGCCTCTCCTTGGTTATGTGCAGGAGTCAGATTCCCTTCACTGAGGTGAAATTTTCGCTCCTTATGTATAATTTAGTTTCTACAACGCGGTTTCTCGCCTTTCTATCTCATGTACTAATTGAACCTCTCCTCATACCTACAGGTCGGTACTCATAGCATTCTACTCTTGCGATGGCTTACCGATGAATGCCTGAGGGCAACCAACGATTCCTGAAATTTTTATGAGGGAACGATGCCATCGTTGGTTTCTATAGATTTTTAATTTTGTAATTTTGCAAACATATAATGGATAACTTTGATGCCAACTTGTATGAAGGACTGTGTTTATGGCCGTCTGCGTTTTCAGTGATGTTGGGTTTTGTTCGGCGTTTATGCCGAGACTCTTCCACCATCTGATGTTGGTTTTTAACCTTGGACAGGGAATAACAATGTCAGATTTATAATATATGTCTATTATATATTTTCGTCACTGTGGTTTTGATTGGATGTTTGGCACTCGATATTTATTTCGGTTTTGATATAGAAGAGTGGTGATAGGATATACGAAAACCCTTAATATGCTGATCGTTTTTCATTTCAGACTTGGTTTACTCCTATAATGTTGTATTCTGTGGATATAGTATACGAATTTATCGCAATTCCAGAGGGTCTGCAAAATAGATGTGTTCCCTATCTACGATAGGCTTGTGGTTGTGATTTCCATATTGTTGCCATGATTTATTTACATGCGTTCAGAATAGTGTATTTCCCTTATTGGGTAGCGAGTTATGACTCTAGCATATGATATTCCATAATGTGTTATGATTGCGAAATAAATACTAGACATACTAATCTCTTACTCTCAAATAGAATCAGTATTTAAGGTGACAGTCCCATATCTCCTGGAATATATGCTCTCTATCTTACAGTACATGTATGAACTATTTTTCGGAGCTGAATAAGTTTTCCACTGATTTTCCTTACAGCTTTGATAATAAGATTTAGAGTAATTTATATGATTTCTATACTCTGTCATATCTATACTCAATGTTTATTTTTACCACCATTATCTATTTTAAATATATCCATGATGGATTTTCTGAATTTATCTCGAGAGGAGAATCTGTACAGGGTATCTCAGTAGCATTAATGTGTACAGTCAGTAACATTGGTTTATTTCTATAATTGTTTTTCTGAGAATCTGGAGTATTCCCTGCTAATAATTACTTAAGTTTTTATAATTATGTTTCTTGAATCCCCCTAGGATATTTCTTTTGTACAGTATCTCCAGATTTAAACCCAAATTGGGTTTAGACAATTCTGGTGGATACTATCTTGGGCTCTTGTTCTTGCTACCATACAGAAGGTAGAAGATTTGCTTCTGCCAGTTACTCTGTTAAAAGCAAGAACACCACAGACTCCAATAGTTTCTCCTTTCTCTGTCATATGGGTTGAAAACCCCATTCCTACTGTTCCTCTCTTATTTATTGAAGCAGATTAAAGTTACAAATAAAATTCATACTATCATTATCCAGCATGCAATATTTTCACTTCTAATATAAAGTAGTTAATTATATGTAGCCAATTCATACTGTAGAAAATAAAATCCATAGGTGGTTTAAACACATACCACTCATGCAATAGACCAACCTCCCAACCGTAGAGTTCTATTTCTCTCCCAGAACTCACCCCCGAGCTGAGACAACCTCCACCATAGATCAACAACCTCTGATCTGTTTAGGAGCAGCTTAATAGTTTCCCAAAGCCTGTTTCTAATTCTGTGTCCAGAATAGCAGGATGCTTTTCTTCCTGTTTGCCTAGGCTTCCCATTATGGGATTCTTTAAAGCTGCTTTATGCTTTCCCTCAGCTTTTTCCAGCTTGTTACCTCTTCCCAACTACTTTCCTCATCATTGGGGAAATTTAGATTTTTCCTCAAAATCTAAATTAGCATTAATTCCTTCCAAGGATTTTTGAAGGATTGTGGGGAATAGTTGCCTTATCCATCCTCATGGACTTAGCAAGTGATCTCAATTCTCATTTTTACTCAACATGCATACCAGTACTTTATTCATTTCTTCAAATTGAATATTAAATTACATTCACAATTCATTCATCCTTTGGGGTCCACTCCCCTTAGGATTTAAGTTCAAATGTCTAACTTTGAAATTTCAACACATAAATTGGGGGTGTTACAGTGTATCTCCTAAGAAATGGGTTTGTGAAGGGTATTGATGATCTAATCTCTACATCAAATTCATGAATAATGAGCCTATCATTATTGTACTATATGTGGATGATATATTCATCAACGGTGTGGAGCATATAATTGAAGAATGTAATATAATGTTAGAAGTTGAATTTTAAGTGAAGGATCTAGGGATTAAGCATTATTACCTAGGTCTCGAAGTATGTCAGAAACCCGGGGAAATGTACTTGGGGCAAGGAAAATACATCATCAATATATTGTAGAAATTTGAGATGATGGAATCCAATCCCATGAATACTCCTATGATCACAAATTTCAATAAGTTACAAGGTTATAACTCAAGTCTTGTGGATCCTACCTCCTATCGACAAATGGTGGGCTCCCAAATATATTTGGTAAACACTAGGCCAGATATATGCTTCGCAATAAACACCCTTAGTCAATTTGAGTTGGAACCTCATCACGAACATTGGATAACTTCTAAAAATATATTAATATATCTTTGTGGTAGTATAAATCATTGCCTAAAATACATGATTGAGGAAGTCAAACTAATTGGCTTCTCTGATTCTGACTGGGGTGGCAGTGAGTCTGATGGAAGAACTACTACTGGTGGAAGTTTCAACCTGGGGTCTGCTATGGTATCATGGATGAGTAGAAAACAAGGACCCATTGTCATAGAGCTCTAACCTCAAATACACACCTAGATCCTTGGGTTGCTGGTTAGTAAGTAAGACTGATGGTACCTAGAGAGGCTAAAATATTTATTCCACCTTATTCCCAAATGGATAAATTTCTTTAGTCAAGAATATAGTCCATGGCATTGCAGTGCCTAAACCGTTGAGTGACCAAATGGATAGACTTCCCTGGTTAGAAATCTAGTCCATGGCATTGTGGTGCCTAAAATTCTTCATGGTTTCATATAGTTTGAGATATTTCCATTGGATATTATGAATACCTCCCTAGTTAAGAGGGAGCCATGGAAAATTTTAGGGGCTAATATTTGTAGGTGGGCTAATTTTCCATGCTTTTTCCAAAAAATGGATTCGTCAATTTCCATTTTTTTGAAAATTGATTCGGCCAAATTTTATAGTATAAAATTATTTTACCCAAAAAATCACCAAAAAATTATATATACTAACATAAAATAATTATAAACCTAAATATTTTTACAAAAATATCATAATTGTTTTTACAATTTACATATTAGGGACTAGTAAGATTCGCCAAGGTTTCTAAATGTTAAGATAAATTTCATCCTTAAAATTTTCCCTCGAGGGAGTGTTGAATATTGTAACTAGTTTTGGTATTCATAATTTATATTTATTATATTTATTAAAAGAATTAAAAGAAAAATAATTCATATTATCATTTGACATTTATTTTTTTGTATTAAATGAATTATTAAAACATGGGTTTCATGCTTGGGTCATATTTAGTATAAGGTCCCAATTGTGGACTTCTAGGTTAGATATTGCAAATTTATATTGAACCTTCTTGGGATTTTGAACCATGTAATTAGGTTTTTTTTAGTAAAAAAAGGTTTAGTAGCCCTCCACATCAAGTCAGCCTTAAAGATATCACGTTGGCATCAAAGGGAGGAATTCAAACCCATCTGAAGGATATAAAAGCAAGGATATCAAATTCATTAACTCACTCACTTCGCTAGATCGAAGTTCACTACATGAAGGGAAAAATTGTGAAGTTGAAGGAAGAGGTATACAAGAGTGTGAGTTGGGTCTAGAAGCAAGAGGAAGAGAAAACATAAGTTTTGGTGAAGGAATCTCTCTGTTTCATGCTCTCTATAGGGAGATCGAAGTCTCCAAAGTTTGGATGTTTCTTCTACTGCAAAATCTGCGAAGTTGCTAGAAGATTGGATGTTGTTGCTGCTAGGTCGAAGATCTAGAAGGGTGACTTGGTGTGGAAGGAAAGTATGACTCAAGTATAGGGTAAAGAGTCTCAAAAAATACTATTGAAAGGAAGGATTGTCTTGGTTTGGTTTTCCCCTTGAGGGGCATTTTTCCTGGAATAGTGCCTATATTTGGTGTCTCTTGTTTTTTTATCTTCATACAAACATAATATGGTAATTTCTTGATGAAATATAAGATAATAAATAAGTAAAAGAAGTCGACACATTCACAAGTTATTATCGAGATCGAAGAATCTAACCCTAATATAATTACACTGGTTTTTGAACAAGGGTATGAACACAGGGACTTCACTCAATGATACTCTGGCCTATCATGTGCATTCATGCCATATTAAAAAATACCCTTAATTTGACTGCATATAAGAAAATCCCCTTAAAAATAACATTATTTAACCCCCTAGCAATATGATACCAATATACCTTCCTAATTCAAAAAACCCCTAATTCCACTAAATATTTTAGGTATCCATTTTTTCCTTAACATTTTTTACACCCCTTTATATTTTTTCATTAACTTTGAGATCCATTTTGTATACCTACCAAAATAAAAACCCTTTAGCCCATATATATCCCCCAATATATTATGTCATTTTTTCCTCAATATATATCCCCCAATATGAACCCATGTGGTAGGGTGTTACTCCCCCAATGAAGCCCCTATGGGTATGCACAGGATCTTCTTGGAACACAGTGTTGGGTATGTCTTATATTCTTTCCATGAATAAGCATGCGTGGGGGGGTGATAGCGCCTATTGTATGTTGCGCTGGATACAGCAGGGGGGGCAGCAACCCCCCCTGTTCAGGGTCTGTGGCAGCGCCTCGAAAAAAAAATTTTGGTCCTTATTTTTTGGTGGGCGGACACTCCCATGGTTTTGTGCATGGGTTTGCACATGGTTTTGGGGCATGATAGTTTTTGGCTCCTGGTATTTTGTAGATCCAGTCAAGGTAAATATGGTTATGTTCTAATCCAGGGTTAATGGATTATGGTTTATGTATGCTTCGGCATGTATATATATGTGTTGTAACATTAAAAGGAATATAATGAAAAATCAAGTTGGTCGTCCTGATTTGGGATCCAGGGGGAAATATCTATGTATATCTGATTTATGCTTTATGCTCTCACTATTGTTTATTTTCTATTTTTTAATATTCATTTGTAGATAATTTCTATACAGGGTTAAAACCCACATTTGGTATCAGAGTAGTTTCGGATTTAAGGGGACGCCTTTTCTGCTGAGGGGTTTTTTGCTCGGGCCTGAGGTAGACCCTATTCAGTGGGAGATCTATGAGGTCGATTCTTGTGGTGAAATAATATGGCGAGTGACGGGAAGATAGAGATCGAAAAATTTAATGTTCAGAGTTTTCAGTTATGGAAGCTCAAGATGGAGGATCTGGTGGTGGGTAAAGATCAGTGGATCGTGGTAGATCTGGGTACTAAACCAATAACAATGTCAGATGAAGACTAGAACAAGCTGAATCAGAAGGAAAAGAGCACAATATAGTTGTGTGTCTCAGATTCAGTATTGTTGAATGTATCTGGGGAAGCTACAGTGAAGACCTTGTGGGACAAGCTAGGGACTTTGCACCAATCCAAGTCTTTGGTGAATAAATTGTTCCTGTGGAAAAAACTGTATAACCTGAGGATGAAGGATGGAGAATCAATGACAGAGCATCTAAATGCCTTCTATACTGTGGTAATTTAACTGTCCTCTGTTGATATTAAAATCTCGGATGAAGATAAGTGCATTAGTTTGTTGTCTTCTCTACCAGATTCATGGGACAGCCTGGTCGTTGCAATAGGTAGCAATAAAAATACCTTGAATTTTGATGACATTGTCTTAGCCTTACTGTCGGAGGAAATGAGACAAAGAAATATGGAGGGTCATAATGAAGATGCCTTATCTATACGAGGAAGGTCCCAGAACAGAAACAAGAATAAGGTTTCGAGTGGGAGATCTAAATCTCCTAGAAAATTTGTAAAGGTGTGCTAGAAATGTGAAAAGGAAGGGTACTAAAAAAAGGATTACATATCTAAAACTCCTGAGAAAGGAGAGGGATCTGATGATGATCCTTCTATAGAGGAAAAAACCACCTCGGATGAAGGTGGGGATGTGTATTTAGCTTCCTCTTCAAATACACATGTAGATCATGAGCCATGGTTGAATGACTCGGGTGCATCCTTTCACTTCACTCCCCATAGGGAGTGGTTCTGCGAGTATGAGAAATATGATGGCGGTGATGTCTTCTTCGGTGATGATAGGAAGGCTAGAATCATCAGACGTGGAAAAGTCAAGCTGAAGCTGCAAGGTGGAAGGTTTAAAACACTTCCTGGTGTTTTTCACATTCCTGCATTGGCCAGAAATCTAATTTCTATAAGCAAAATGGATGATGCAGGTTTAAAAACAGTGTTTGAGAAAGATACATGTAATATGGTTCGAGGAGCACTGGTATTAATGTGGGGAGTTCGGATTGGAACTCTATACAAGCTTCAGGGTAGCATTATTATTGATGGGTGCAACAGTTCTGTGGTTGCCGAAAGTGGAGGAGAGAGCCTAGTGGTCTCCGGAGAAAAGACCATGTTATGGCATCAAAGGCTTGGACATATTGGAGAGAAGGGCCTTTGGATACTGCATGGAAATGGTATGGTAGAAGGTATGTCTAATAGCTCTCTGGATTTCAATTTATGTGAAAATTGTATATATGGGAAGAATAATCGGGTGAGTTTTCCTTCTGGTGCTAAGAGGGTGAACAAGATATTATAGCTTGTGCACAGTGATGTGTTTGGACTTGTGTTGGTTCCATCACTGGGTAAGTCTGTGTAATATGTTTCATTCATATATGACTTCTCAAGGAATACATGGATATATTTCTTAAGGAAGAATTCTGAAGTATTTGACAAATTTAAAGAATTTAAGGCTCTGGTGGAAAACTAGACAGAGAAGAAGATAAAGGTGCTGAGGACAGATAATGGTGGGGAGTTTTGCAGGAAGGAATTTGAAGAGTTCTGTAAGAAGTGTGGTATAGCATGGTAGAAGACTACTCCATACACACCTTAGCAAAATGGATTTGTCGAAAGAATGAATAGAATGTAGATGGAAAAGGAAAGAAGCATGCTTAGGGGTACCGGGTTAGGACAAGAATTATGGGTAAAGGCAGTGGAGACTGCATGTTACTTGGTTAATAGATCACCTTCATCAGCGTTGGAGGATAAGAATCCACATGAGGTATGGACTAGTAAGAAACCCTCTCTTTCACATCCGAGGGTATTTGGATGTGATGCATATGTACATGTTCCAAAGGAGAAAAGGACCAAGTTGGATAATAAATCTGAAAGGTGCATCTTTATTGGGTATAAGGATGGTTTAAAAGGTTACAAGCTTTGGAACCCGAAAATAAGGAAGGTTGTGTACAACCGAGATGTGGTGTTTATAGAGGTGAAAGATGTTGTAAGACATGAAGTCCTACCAAAGGAACCTGAGAAGATAGAGTTTGAGCTAAAGGAGGATGAATCATATTCTACAACAAAAGAAGACACAGAAGAGGAAGAGCCACAAACTCCAACTATGAGAATATCAGTTCGGGAAATAAGACAACCATAAAGGTATAGTCCATCTGATTTCTATTGAAATTTTTCTTTAACTATAACTGGTGATGATCCCAAAACCGTTAGGGAGGTAGTAGATTCAAAGGATCGAAAAATTTGGAAGGAGGCCATGGTTGATGAAATGGCATCCTTGCATAAAAATGAGGCATGGGATCTTGTGGAGTTGTCAGCTGGAAGGAAGCCCATCGGGACAAAATGGGTGTTTAAGAAGAAGATGAATGTAGAAGGCAAGGTGGAGAAATACAAAGCTAGGTTGGTAGAAAAATGTTATTCCCAAGTGCTGGGAATTGATTTTGGTGATATTTTTTCTCTTGTTTCCAAGGTTACTTCTATTAGACTACATTTATCTGTTGTTGCTACATTTGATTTTGAGGTAGAATAGATGGATGTGAAGACAACATTTCTTCATGGGGATCTAGAAGAGGAGATCTACATGAAACAAATTAAGGCTTTATGGTGAAGGGGAAGAAATAACTGGTATGCAGGTTAAAGAAGTCTCTGTATGGGTTAAAATAGTCACCAAGGATGTGGTATCAGAAATTTGATACCTATATACGGGGACTTGGCTTCACCGAAAGCAAGGAGGATCACTATGTTTATTTTAAATTAATTGGTAACCGTGTTATTTATTTGGTCTTGTATGCAGATGATATGTTGTTGATTGGAAATGACAAAAAATATCCAAGATTTGAAGACCTAATTGTTCTCCAAAATCGACATGAAGGATCTTGGTGCTGCAAACTATATTTTGAGCATGGAAATTAAGAGAGATTGGGCAAAGAGGAAGCTCTGGTTAAACCAGAGGAAGTATGTCAAGACTATATTGTAGAGGTTCAATATGTAGGATAGTAAACCGGTGAATGTTTCGATTCCTGTAGGTGTAAAGTTGTCTGCTAAACAGTGTCCCAAGACACAAGAAGAAGAGGAGGATATGTCCCATGTTCCATATGCAAGTGCATTGGGTAGCCTAATGTATGCAATGGTCTATACTAGACCATACATTTCATATGAAGTGGGAGTATTGAGCAGATTTATGTCAAATCGACGGAAGGAGCATTGGACAACAGTGAAGTGGGTTTTCAGATATTTGTGTGGCACTAGTGATTATGGTTTGTGCTACCAGGGAAAACCAGGATTGTAAAGAGTGTTGGAAATTCATGGTTTTGTTGATGCAGATTGGGCTGGAGATCTGGACCAGAGAAGATCTACAAGTGGGTATTTGCTTAGCCTATTTGGAGGTGCAGTCAGTTGGATGAGGAAAAGACAGTCTGTAGTGGCTCTTTCAACTATATAGGCATAATACATGACAACCACTCATGCAAGCAAGGAAGAAGTTTGGTTGCAGAGATTATGTTGAAGTATGGGGTTGGTGCAGCAAGCTATAAGGATAGACTGTGATAGCCAAAGTTCAATTTTCTTAGCTAATAACCCTACTTATCATTGAAAGGAAAAGCACGTTGATGTTCAATATCACTTTGTGAGATATATGGTTGAGGCTAAAAGGGTGTTGCTAGTACAGGTGGACACTTTTAAGAATGTTGTAGATGCATTGACGAAGTCTATGAGCACTCATAAGTTCTCTTGGTGTAGAGAAACAATGGGTGTTACAAAGCTGGGCTAATGACTCAGCTCTCTTGTGGCCCCCTGTGGAAAGAAAACAACAAGTAGGAGAATGTTGGGCATGTGTTATATTCTTTCCATGACTAGCCATGCATGGGGGGGTCACAGGGGGGTGATAGCGCCCCCTGTATGTTGTGGTGGCAGCAGCAGGGGGGTCACAGGTGGGCCGACAACCCCCCTAGTTCAAGGTTTGGGGTAGTGCCCCGGGAAAACTTTTTTGGTGGGTGGATCCGCCCATGGTTTTGTGCATGGGTTTGCACATGGTTTTGGGGCATGATGGTTTTTGGCCCCTGGTATTTTGTAGATCCGGTCAAGGGAACTATGGTTATGTTCTAATCCAGGGTTAATGGATTGGGGTTTATGTATGCTTTGACATATATGTGTGTGTGTGTGTGTGTGTGTGTGTGTGTGTTGTAACACTAAAAGGAATATAATGAAAAATGAAGCTGGTCATCTCGATTTGGGATCTAAGGGAAAATATCTGTCTATATTTGTTTTATGTTTTATGCTCTTGCTATTGTTTATTTTTTTGTTTTTTAAGATTTGTTTGCAGATAATTTCTGTACAGGGTTAAACCCACACACAATATCTGTATGGAAGGTTTGTATATTCCATGGCAGACAAGGTATGGATAAGATGTTCATGGAAGATAGTATATGTATGGCATGGATATATATGTCACGACAGACAAGGTATGGGTAGGCTCTTCATGGCAGACATGGTATTTATGGTATGATTGTATATGACATGTATGGAAAAATTTATATGTCAAGGTAGAATATCACGATCTATAGAACTGGTATACATTGTATGTACATCCCTATGAATCATAAACACCCTTAATGGGTATATAAGTGGCATGGTAAAATAAATATTGCTCTATCAAAAATATTATATGGCACTTCATCTACATTGATATGAATTTGATACAACAATGATGGATGGATAGTACTTTAGACATAATGATCTACTGGATATAGCCCAAACATATATGACAATACTTGATAATAGGTTTGTTTCTTGCAACAATGTTACAATAGAAGTTTTCTTGGATTATCAAATGTCAGTTCACAAATGCAGTTGTGAATTGACTCATTGGGATGATAGGAGGCATGTTGATGTATCTCTTTGTACTTTGTACCTCAATTGGTCAATTGATGAAATATAATAGAATAAGAATAATCCAGCTTTTAGTTTTCCCCTTTGTGGGATTTTTCCCTTGTCTTCGAACAATCCTTGTATCTGCATGTGTACTTGTATTTTCTTCTATTGTTCGTTTATGTTTCGATGTATTGTTATTCATATTGTTTTTTCTACATAATTACATATGATGAAATAATGTTATAATGTTTTCGAGTGAATTAAATGTGAAAATTATAGAATGAAATTATAAAAGCAAAGAATAATATTTCCCTAAGAAAAAAAGTAACAAAATAAATTCCACGTGGTTAAATGTTAAGAGTGACATCCTTTATAGTGAATGAAGGAAGAGAAAGTTGAGGTATTATGTAACTAAGAAACAAAATGATACCTCTCTACAACACTGTAATGTAGAATATAGTACATATAATGGCATAAAGCACATTTTCATATTAGGCATTGGGATGATTCATTGCTATATTTATGAATTATTGATTCCACTTACATTATTAAGGGTTCCTTCACTTAAATGTATAGGTGGCATAGTAAGCTAGCTTGGTTTGTTAAGAAAAACCTCCGTGGGGGAATTTTAAAGAAAAAAATCCATATAAATGTTTTGAGAATACATGTTTATTTCATAGAGCTTTTCCTATTTGCATAGCCCAATACTAGTAAACTACAAGAAGAATTTTTATCCATTGATTTCCTTGAGATTTATCGCTATAAGTATTTGATGCTTTAAGGATATGTAGACATCCTTCCCATAAGTAAATTGAAGTGGAATCTATCATTTATGGGGTTAATATTCCCTTTTATTAGAGGTTCTACTCCCATTTTTTAATTTCCTATTGAAGGATATTGTGCCTCATGAAATATAAAAATCAAATGGACAAGTTGTTATTATTCAACGCTACAATAAAAATGACATTGGTGAGGGTCATGCCTCTGAAAGACCTTTAAGATACATCACCAATGTCACATATGGTGACAGTCCTTAAAAAATCATTGTTGTAAGTGCATATATTGATGTTCCTTTAAGGTTTGTCACCAAAGCCATTTTCAGTGACAATTTTGGTGAGGGTTGTCAAAGAACGATCACTAATTCTCTCTTTGGTGACACTTCTGGAGATGATATTTTATTTACCCTCGCTAATTCTCTTTTTGGTTACTTTTGGTGACGATCGAAAAATGTTCATCATCATTGATCATACCAATCAGTTTTTTATGACGATATGTGTATGTTACTATATTTTTTGTCAAAAGATAACCATTTAAGACCATTGTTGTGGAGTCTTTTTCATTATGTGTCCAAGGCCATATAGTGATTAGAGTCAGTCAATTTGTTAAGAAGTAATTAGTGTGTATCATTTCCCTCAAGTGATGAGAGTATAGTTGTCCTATGAGTCAATACATGATTGATATCTATTAGGTTTACTATCTAAATATTCACTTTAGATAAAGTTCCACTATTGTGTGTAAAACTATAATATTTAATACATAATCAAGCTTTGTCAATTATATTAATGAGAAATATATAACACTCCTCAACATTCTTGGCACATATTAACATGCTTTGGCGCAAAACTAACATTTCTTGCCATCTCACATGTCTTAGAAAATATTTGGACCTAAAAAATATTGCCATGAATAGGACACCCAAGCACATGATGGAAAGCCCCAACATAGCATAACAATCTCCTAGCATGTGTTGGCATGTCTTATAGTCCATAGCATGCCGTGGAACAATTTGGCATGCATTAACATACAGGAGCACTTGGAACACAGTGGAACTTGGAATTTATAGGAACCTATTATTAGTGTGCATAGCATGCCCATTTTGAAAAAGATAAAGTCCTGACTTGTTAACCCTCTTATGTGTTCATTTCCTTGCATTTTAGCTTGGTTCTCTTTTTTTTTCCTTGATACTCCATGAAACATATTGGCAGACCTTGGAACCCTACACATCCTAGCATTCCTTAACATCTTGCATGTCTTGGCACTATTGGGTACATGTTAACACACATTGAAACTCCCTAGCACACTCTGGCACTTCCTGACATGCTTTGATATTCCCTAGAATGCCTTACTAGTGCTTAACATACCTTGTCACTCCCTCCTTGGCATGCTAGCTAGAATTCGTTGATAGTCCCTATCACACCCTCAAATTCATACACTTCCATCCATTTTTACCTAGTGCTTGCTTGTGTTTCTCTAGTACTCCATAACACTCCTTAGCATGCATTAGCACAATTTGTCACACCTCAGAACCCTTCAAAATGCCCTTCCACTTCATAATATGTGTATCACTCTCTAACACACATTGACAATTGGCACATGTTGGTGCTTGGCAAGTATTAGCATGTCTAGCATTCATTAAGATGCATTGGAATGCTTTGGCATGGTTTAATGTTGAAGGTTTTTATATCAATTATTGGAAAGTAGATGAGAACTAATAGAGGATGATTTGGAACTTAGAATCCACTAACACTTGGCACTTGGCACCTATTTCCACCTACTGTTGGTTTTCCTAGCATGTCCCTCCTGGAAAAGGTAAATTGATGACTTATTAACCCTCTTATGTGTTAATTTCCTTGTAGTTTAACTTTTTTCTCTGTTTTTTCCCTTTATAGTCCCTGACACGTATTTTCACACCCTTGCACATCTTGGCATGCCTTATCACTTGACACATCTTAGCATATTTGACATGCCTTCAAACTATCTAGCACATCTTATCATTCTCTAGCATGCCTTGGAACTCATTCCCTCACAACTAGACTTACATTTTTTCATGACTTGGGAACCGAATCAAGTCCTTAGCTACTGTAGTTCATGTGACATTGGTCTGCTTTGGCTGCAATAACTTGACCAACTGCACCTACTACAAGTATATTGTGCCTTTCTCACCTAAGAACTGTTTATACCTCATCTTAAGCCACTCATGTCCAAGTTGAAATTGTCACCCAAGTAAGAACCTACCAATATAAGGATTACATCTATCCATGGCCATAAAAAAAATAAGCAACATATCTTACATAGGAAAAATTTCACATGTATATCCTATTCATATAAAAGATAGAGCATTAACTGAGAGTTTGCAAGAACCACAAGGAATAAAAGGCACACAAGATATAATTTGGCACAAGACGAGTGCCCCAAAAAATATAAACAACAATTTACAATATGTAATTATCTAAAATAGTTTAAAAAATGAGAATTTGGCCAAAGTGTGCCACGTGTCATATAAAAATATTAGATAAAGGAAAAATAGAGTTTTTCCCGAAACAAAGTCTCCCTTTGTCTAAAATTTCTTTGTCGAGCCCCTTATCGCAATCGTAGGCTTGCCTCTTGTAAATCTTATTATGAACTTCTTCTAACACATGTCGTCCTTGGCACACATGAATTCACTAACACCACCTTGCACACACTCTTATTTTTTCATTTCCATACATTTTGATCTAGCTCTCCTTTCTGATGCCTCAACACTCCTTAATGCTCCTAAGCATGCATTGACATTTTCCGACATGCGTTAGCACACCTTTTAATCCTTGGAATTCCCTAACCCTACCTAGGTATCATGCCCTCACAACTACCCTTAATTTGCTACTTGGGAACCGAACTAAGTCCTCGCTTGACTACAAGAGGTTGACCAAGTTACGATTACTACAACTATACTATGTTTTTGAATTGTGTAGCTTGGGAGGTACTCCACCAGCCTAGTGATATGAGTTTGTGTGATTTTTTTAACAAAATGATTTGTCGGAAAAGAACCCAAGTGAAGTGGTTTTGGATCCAAGATGCGGTTTAAATATAAAATAAAATTAAAAAGGAAAAATACTATTTCCTAAGGTACAAGTGGATAACGCCCTTAATTTCTAGAGGGTTATTAAGAGGACTAACTAGGAAAATCTATTTAAGAAGGCCTTAATATTAAGGCAAGAAAATCAAGTGAGAAGGAGCTCATTTGATTAAGGAGTCCAGGAGAGATGTAGTCCTAAAGTAGGTCGAGTTAGAGGGTTGAGTAAGGGTTGGTAAAGGGAGGCCATGATCATCCACCAAGATTAATATAATCATGTTAGGGTTCACAAGAATTTCACATACCTTTATGGGTTCGAGATAGTAAGTAGGATGGCATACTATTGGTTCTCTTATGGCAGATCGAGCTCAAGAGAGGAGACTCATGATAATTTCAGCATGTGATTTTGGTGGTATTTTTGTGTGAAGGATGTATCAAATTTTGAAATAGTAGAGAGGGTTGAGACTCCATCTTGTGGTGGTTAGTAGGTTGCAAGGTATGTGATAAATACCAACACAAATGGAGGATATTCTGCACTATAATTTAGGGTCGAAACAAAAGTATCTGCATGTGTAATATTGGCTGAGGTAACCATAGTTTGAGGGTCATAGATATCTAAAGCTCAAGTCAATATTCAGTCAAAGAAATTCCCAGAATCTATGGATCCATATTAGCTATGACGAGTCCCTTATGGAGACAAGAGTTGTTGTTTTTTCTATGGGTGGATAGGGTTTGTTCTAAAGAAATTAAAATAGAAGTATAATGCCCAAGTTAGGGAGCTTTCCTAGCATGTTCAGTCCATAAGGTATGCCCTTAAGACTGTGAAACATTTCCATAGAAGAAGAGGGGTCATGACCCTTAGAGATAGGTTTATCTCTACAAAATATACCACATATTTGGAATATGGTTTACAAAATTATGTGCAAAGATAGAAAATCCAAAGGAATGTGGAACCTGAGCAGAAGAAATGTGCCATATGAGGAATTTATTGACATGAAGAGGAGAGTATTTTGGTTGGTTGTCCATAGAGTTTTGGACAGAGATATGAAGAAACCTATAAAAAATTAGTGAATGGATTGTTATTGGATGATTTGTGACCCTAGTTCAGTCATCTACAAATTTTTAGAAGGATGATAAGAGACATAGTTCAGATTTGTTCATAGCTTGGAAAAAAAATAAATAGGTAAAAAAGAATAGTGATTTTCAGAGTACTCAAATCAATATTAGGTGGCATATTTGAAGATCCCTAGATGAGAGAATTTTTTGGGGCATTAGATCAGTAAACGAACTGGATATGGTTGGGAAAATTAATGGTAGTCCAAGTACAATTGGAGGGTTGTTAGGTGACTATCAAAGAAGATCCCTAAGTCCTGTACTTGTGAAGGAAAACAAGACTGGTAGAAGGGTAGGTGTATTGGGCCTATGGATGTGCATCCATTGAAGGAATGAAGTAGTAATCAATTGGGCTATCCAACTAACCTTAGTTCACTGTATTGTAAAGAATTGAGCCAATGAGAAGAAGGGAAACCTCCATAGCCATAGACCTATCATCTTGGAGTAGGAGTATGCAAAACATGGGTGTACCAAAGAGCAGTTCACAAACAGATTTGTGAACAATTGATCAAAAACCATAAGTGTTGAAAACCTTAAAGGAAAAAATAGGTATATAGAGTGAAACATTTTTTGAGCCGAGTTCAACAACCTAAAGGAGTTGAGTTCATTGATAGAGGCAGACTGAGGAGTTTCATAATGGGAGGCAAGAGGACCTTCCATATGTGTTTAGGACATGTGGGCTGAAAGGGGTATGTGTGGCCACCATCAAAACGTCGATCAAGTGTTTTCTTGTTCAAGGTAGATGGCTTGTCAAAGGACTAATACCAAGCCCTTGTTGTATTCCTTGTATCAATATGATTGGAAAGGGCCATGATCCTTGGTATGAGAACTCTAGCCTATTATATTATATTTTGTAATTTAACGAAGAAAGTTTTTAAAAATTTAAAAATTATCATGTGCACTAGTTGATTCCATGATGTGTGTAGATTTCGTTGTGCAAAGTAGATATGTTATGGCACTTGAATGTGTATGCATAAAATACTCTAAGACCAAACCCAGATTCTCATATGTCATGGAAATTCAACATATACCTTGTTCACCTAATAACTACATGTAACTCATCTTAGGCTACTCATGTCTAATCTAAACTCATCCCACTTAAACATTTACCAAGACACGGCTCATCACATCCAACTGTGGTTGTAAAAAAAATAAGAAACACAGTTTACATCTTGACATGACATAGCACCTGGCATGTCTTAAATTACTTCGAACTATGTGGCATGTGTTAGCATCCCATACATTCCTTGGCATGATTTTACACTCCCTAACACACCCTCACACTTCTTGACATGCCTTGGTAGTTTAACATACCTTTGCACTGGCTAGAATATAACCTTGTCACTCCCTCCTTAACACACCTAGAACTCATTGACACTCCCTGTCACACACTTTTATTCATTAATTTCCATGTATTTTGATCTAGTGCTTCCTTGTGTTTCCCTGATACTCACTAACACTCCCTAGCACACATTGTCACACCCTAACACCTAGCACATCTTGGCATGTCGTCCTAGCACTCTAGCATTCCTTGGCACTACCTATCATAACTTATCACTCTCTCCTTAGCACACCTAGGGCTCATTGACACTCCCAGTTGTAAACTCTTATTAGTTAATTTCCATGTATTTTTACCTAGTTCTCCCTTGTGTTTCCATGGCATTCCTTAACACTCCTTGGCACGTGGTGGTACACCCTAGCACCTAGGACATCTTTGGATGTCTCCATGGCCTCTAACATGCCTTAACACTACCTCTCATACTTTGTCACTCCCTCCTTAGCACACCTGGAAGTCACTGAGTTACCAAGTTACCATGTCAAGGCTCTTTTTAATTCATTTCCATGAATTTTGACATAGAGCTCCCTTCTGTTTCCCTGGAAATATTTAACACTCAACACACATTGGCACTTGGCACATCTTGGTATGCTTCCCTAGCACTCTAGCATGCCTTGGAACTATTTAGAATATCTTGCCACTCCCTCCTTAGAAAACCTATAAATCCATAGCATGCCCTATAAATCCCTGCCATATATTGGCTCTTGGAAACTAGTGGCACTTGAAAATTCTTGGCATGCATTTGCATGCCCTGGAAGGCCTTGGCATGGTTTAAGATAAAATTTATTTTAGATCAATTATTCAAAATTAAGAGAGAAGTAATAGAGGATGTTTTGGCACTTAATACACGCTTGCACTTGGCCCTTGGCATGTATGGAACAAGTGTTGGTATGCATATCATTCCCCTCTTGAGAAGGTAAGGTCTTGAATTATTAAACCTCATATGTGTTCATTTATTTGCATTTTCACTTGGTGTTCTCTTTTGTCGCCTGACACTCCTTGACATGCATTCGTATACCCTAATAGCTGGCACACCTTGTAATGAATTAACACATGGCATGTACTGACATGCATTGAATGCATTGGTATGCCTTGGAACTATCTATCACATGTTAGCACACCTTGACACTTCTTGACATGCCCTAGCATTCCCTAGCATGCCTTATCACTCCCCCCTTGGCACGCCTGACACTTTCTAACACTCCCTGACGCATATGAGTATGTCATGGAGAACATGGGTATATGGAGTCTCCAAAACACATTGTTAGTGTGTTATGAAACATGGTGATTCTGTTGTATATTGACATTGTGTGCCCAGAGAAAATAATGCACACCAAGGTTCAATTTTGATAGTAGAAGAAGTGCCTCACAATTTTTTGTACCAAGCTGAGCATTATCATTATGGAGGTCTTCAAGATGATAATTATCATTGTGGAGGTTTTCAAGATGAGCATGATCATTGTGGAGTTTTTCAATGGAAAGTTCGAGAAGCCCAAGCGAGTTTTCAATTTCACATATTGAATTTTTTTTCGAGTTTTAATTGTGTCAAGGTAGTGACCTAGATTTGAGAGGAAACATGATGAGGAAAGATAAATAATGGTCGAAATTTGTGTGAATTGGAAGTGATGAGTTGAAAGTGAAATTTATTAATAATTCCATGTCGCATAGTAAAGGCACAACGTACAACAAAAGTATAAATTTTAATCTCTTTCATGGCATATGATACGTTAAGCTTGGCGATAGTTTTGATGACATGTTTTGGAAGTCAAACAACATGAATACATGCATAAGTGATAAAATAAAAAGTCTTAATGTCATCCAATAAATTTTCTCAATGGTAAATCATTTAATTGATTAGTCCTCATAATCTCATGAGTGGTCCCGTTGATTACATCAATATGTTTGGTGATATTTTGGATGATGTGATTTTGAAGTGTAATGACCATGAATACATGCGTAAGTGATAAAAGCCCAAATCACATCCAACAAATTTCCTCAATGGTGACTTATTTAATGGATTTGGTCTCATAATTTCATTAATGGTCCCATGGATTACATAAATAATATTTTTGGTATCTCATTTATATGGCATGAGAGCATATTGTTCATAGTTAATTGATTATAATAGATCTTGTCACATTGAATTATACGAATAAATCAAATTTAAATGTTACCTTCAAGAGGGTTATTTGAAATATTTGTGTGGATATCGTATGTTTATAATTTTGAATTTTTGAAACTAAGCATTCATATTGAACTTTTCTACCTCAATATGATATAGAATTATTTTGTTAGAATTTTTGACTTGAACAATCGATGGGTGAAATAATGAATATTGGAGACAAACATTGAATAGAGATGTTTAAGACGTAAAGGTCGAAGACATAGTTGAAGACACTAAGCATGAGGAGGAAGACAATACTACTATCTCCTGTCTCACTTTTCCTTATCGATGACATGTAGTCTTGTGTAGCAATATTATGTAATGTAAAATAATTCCTAAGATTACATGGTAGCTAAAAGAGAGTTATAGCTAAATTCATTTCCCCGTGAATGCTTTTTTGAATGGTGCACCTTAAGTTCTCGATAGCAATTGTAAAGAATATAACATTGAAATGGATATATTTAATAACCAAACTATTTTCCTAGATAAATAGCAAACACCATGGTTAGGTACCTAAGTTTGAAGCACTAATACATGGATAAGAGTTTTGAGACATTGAAAGGAAATAACAATTTTTCCTCAACTTATCCTTTTCCTATTTCTTATTTATTTTAATTAATATTTATTATCTCTCTACCAACATAACATAAATCAATCAATTGTAATATCGTACTTGAAAAATTAATTTTGGTTTTGAAATTTCAATGTGCCTATTAGTTGTCCATCACAATCCTTTTGTAGGTGTTGGTAGGTGGTTATTCCTCCATCACAATCTATTTGTAGTTGTTGGTAGGAAAATTCAGGCACATATTGGTAGGTTTTGTAGGTTTAGATGACCTGTCTATCATTCTAAAACTATCTAGGTCCAACTCTCTTAAAGGGCTGGTTGGTGCCTACATTGCTAGATCTTGAGGCATCTGTATTTCTGTAAGTGATATGTCTG
Organism: Pinus albicaulis; assembly: GCA_034641835.2. Lineage (NCBI taxonomy): Eukaryota > Viridiplantae > Streptophyta > Pinopsida > Pinales > Pinaceae > Pinus > Pinus albicaulis. Next base: position 480,389,855 of record CM076569.1, on the reverse strand, counting down.
GGTAGATCGAGACTAGGCTTAGTGAGCAATTAAACAATTGAAATACATCTAGGGCAGGTAGGATACACCATAACTGACCTTCCCAAAGGAAACAATTGTCAATATCGCCATCATCGGCGTCTATCATCCATAGGGCCAAAATATTTAGAGGTATGGAGGCAAGGGTTAGAGGTATCGAGGGAAGTAATAAATTTTTGGGCTTATATATTTTAGTTTTGAATCTATATATTGACCGTCGTTCTATCGATTTCTTGTTCTACGTTTGTTTTGGGTTTTCTCTTGTTGCAGAGTGCAACCAAAAACAAATTTTTGCTGGGAGTACTGAAGATCATCAAATCCTAGGCCTTCCCCTCTGGTTCAGACCTCAAGTGCCCAACTTTCTTGAATCATGCCATTTTAATTATCAATGAGTTTCCTATTTTTATAATCAATTGAAATAATTTATTGGAAAACCTTCATCTCTTGGAACACAAACAAAAGATGCATGAATCGAATCAGAATACAAGTTTAGTGATATTTTGTTTTTAAATATTTGTCAATGTCAAATTGAAACAATTTTTCACAATGTTTATTTACAAGTCCATAGGCCCTTAGACTGTTCTATGTGTGTTGTTCTAACCATTTCAAGTTGGCATTGCAATGATATCATATGCTTAAAGTGATTTTATTTTTCATGCTTGCAATTTACAATTAAGACTAAAATGCTTGATTTGATTTCTTATTTCAAAGTACTCTTGCTAGTAAATATGAGTTAGTTTCTTTTTTGTTGAGAATTTGCTGGATAGTAGTTCTTTGAATCCACCATTGACCTTCCTCTCTTTATATTATAATACCTCACAACTTCCTTGCTAAGTACGATTATTTGGGAGTGAGCCATTTTTATTAAATGTATTTGTAAGTATTATCAAAGAGATAGCACTTGGGAGTTGGAAATGTAGACAACATATTCAACTGAACCTTCTAACATAGTCGTTCCATTTAGATTCAATAAAGTTTGGATGTTTTTTCAAAAAAATTGTAGATACAATGACTAAAATGCATGCATAAACAAGATCAAGGATCATGAACATAATGACTTATATTGGATATGGAAATAATATGTATCGATGATAAGGGGACAATTCTTGTAAAAACACATGCCATGTAAAAACATCTTTTCAAACAGAAACAATGTTTCATAATGTTTAGTTACAAGTGCACAGGCTCTTAGATTGTTTTGCGTGTGTCGTGCTAACCATTTCAAGTTGGAATTGCAGTGATATCATACGCTTAAATTAATTTAATTTGTCATGCTTGCAAGTTACAATTAAGACTGAAATTCTTGATTTTATTTCTCATTTCAAATTAGTTTTTCTAGTAAATATCCATTAGTTTCTTTCTTGTTGAGAGCTTGCTGGATAGTATTTCTTTGAATCCACCATTGACCTTCCTTGATAACTATGATGATTTGGGAGTGAATCATTTTCATTAAATTTATTTGTAAGTATTACCAAAGAGATAACAGTTGGGATCTTGAAATCTAGACAACATATTCAACTGAAACTGCTAAATTAGTCGTTCCATTTAGATTCAATAAAGTTTGAACGATATTTTCAAAAAAATTGTAGATGCAGTGACTAAAATTCACACACAGATGAGATCAATGATCATGAACATCATGACTTAGATTGGTTATGGACATACTCTACATTGACGATCGAGGGAAATTATTTTAAAAACCACAACAATTAGGCATCGAACGTAAGCTATATAATCAATTTTATGCCAGGGTTCACAAAGATATTCAAATTCTGATTTGAATTCATGTTTTTTCAAGAATGGCCCAAAATCATGTTATGTTTCATTTAATTTTCAATAATTATTTTAAAACAAGTTATTTAGATGAGAAACAAGCTCATGTAAAGTTGGATTTGATATGCACTGAGAGATTTCTAGGGTTGAGAATTTTAGGGATCAATTGATAATGTGGTGTATATATTTTTTTATTCTATTTCGGTCATATTTTTCCTCTATCTTTTCAACCAATTTTATTCGACTAGATGGCTCATGAAATATTTTATTCCTAGAACTTCTACTAGTTCTAGAATAGGGTATTTCCCTACCATGATCTCCTTAAATAGGATAGGAACTATAGGTACTTTTTCTTTTTTCATAATCAGGTTTACTTTTAACCATTTTATTTTTTTCTTCTCTTACCTTATACTGTTTGGAAGGTGGATCCTTTACACTCACATTAACATTGAAAATGGACAATATTTGAACAATACCTTTCCTAGCTACAAGTTAACCAAGCATGTGATATGAATAGGTAGGTGGATGTGCTCCAACTGCAAGGTACTCACAATTAATTTAGTTTCCAACACCTTGATTTCCTCTAGGGAACAAATCCAATTCCTAGAGAGATCCACCCACATTTAGCACAAAGTCATTCTGAGAGTTGAAGGGGTTATAATTGGATATATTGTAATTAAAATCTTGGATTAATTCCTACACCACTATAGGTTAGTATTGGATTTATTGTAATTAAAATCTTGGATAACAACTCTTCACATGGGTGATATATTCAAAGATTTATCACTTCCACCAAATCATTTTTACACGAAGAGAAAAAAATAGTAAAAATATATGAAAATTTTAAATTATAGACTTGATCTCCTCTTCATTCCATTTTCTATAGTTCTTCAAATAAGGAATTTTTTTTGGATTGGATAGAGCTATTGCATCCAAATTCTCGTCTCTTTTTCTATCAACCAAAATTATATCCTGAGAGTATAAGAAAATGTTCTCCTTTTCAAATTTTATCAATGCATTAAACATGTGATCTCATCCAACATCATAAAAGCCATTGGGTAATTAATCATCTATTCCACAAAAAGACTCAGTTCTATATTTTTGAGATGCCCAACAGAATTCTTCCATGGATCTTCTTTCTTTGTTAGTCTATAATATTTGATAAAAATACCATGGTGCTTACTTGGTGTGGGAAAATCATCATTACTGGCCTCAAAGAAACCATCTAATTGACCACTCTCCTTCACAAGAGAAAGGGATGTTCCACTCTGATCTATAATCAACATGACATTGGAAATAAATTTTCCAAAACTATTACTAATGAAATAAGTACAATATAGAAAATTATAATTAAGATCATCCAAAAGATATATTCCTTGTAATGATGATTTTTGCACTAGAGATATAGAATCAATTTCTTTGGCATTAATGCATGTAGTGTCACCTAGATATTTGCCTCTCGTTGCCACATCCTGTATCTTAGGATCCAGTTATTTTTACTGCAATAAATTTTCTTATCGGTGCCTAACCACTCTCTTTTCCATGATATAATTTCCCATTTGACACATGAAGTGACTACATTATGGTTCTTGCATTCTCTCTTTCTTTATGACTTTCAACAAAAAGCTTCCTACTACTATTCAATCACTCTTAACAGACATTTTATTGTTGATTATCATGGTGCTACCACTTCCACACTTTTATTAGTCTGAATGTAAGAGAATATCTAATTATTTGACATGTTCTTAGAAGAATGGTATGAATGTGAGAGAATATCTAATAGTTGACATGGTCTTTGAAGAAAGGTTTCACAAAGACATTTTAAAATTGCCTTCAGATGGATTTTTTTATTTTTTCCTTACGTAAATTTGAATCAAAGACATCTTCTTCACTGGAAGAGTTTATTGGCTCACAATCGACAACCTCCTATTCCAATGCATCATTTCCTTCCAAATTTCAGCCTATCTGAACCAATTTTCCAGTTTTCATAGAGTTTATTATGTTGCTAAAAACAGTTGGAAATATACAATGCACACTAAGCCATTAATTTAGAAGATAATATTTCCACTTATGCATTAATTTTCCTGACTGTCATCATGGAAAACAACTTCATAGATTCTAAATATGTCAATATATTGTTCAAAACATCAAATAGTTTGTCTTTTTGGTAGACTTGATTTCCCAAGTGGCAAGTACACTAGTTTGTTTCTTGCTGACGTAAAAAATTTTAAATCCATTAAATTGGAAATATTATTTGGTAAAGTCCTTAGTTTATTAAAGGATAAATCGAGATCCTCCAACTTCTTGAGTGAACCAATCTCAGATTGTAGAAATGATATCAAAAAGTGAAAACTAAGAGATACGTGAGGGATATGATCAAGCTGAAAATCTCATTAGAAAGATGAAAGATAGAAGTGCATTATGGTACTTTATAGAGCTCCATTTCATCTAAATTAGAACAAAAATAGAGAAATTGATTCTACTTTCATGTAGGAGTCATCTAAAATGCTGATTTCTATTTTTTGTTTCTTGTTGCACAATGCATGGCACAGATTAATAATTCTATAACTGGTATTGAGGTGGGAAAGTATTAGTTGGAATTTGATATTGTTTAGGGTACTTAATAGTTAGGAGACAAACTATATAGAATTTTAATTAAATATTTTTTTTAATGTATTGATGTTCCATTATGAGTAATCATAAAAAAAAATCCATGCCAAACCTTCCCACTAGACTCATACGTAAGAAAATATTAAAATAATATATATTAAAGGTCCTAAAGCACATAATTCATACTTCACACATTTTTTGTGTTCTCATATTTATTATATTCATTATTAGTAGACTTCATTGGTAATACCTCACTCTTCGGAAATGTGTTGTAGTTTTATATTGCTCCAATACATGGTGCATCATGAAGCAAAAAAAATTGTGAATCGTGTCTAGGGTTGGACCATCATTTTGTAGATAATACAAAATATACATACCAGAAAAAAAGTAATCTGATACACTGAATTCTCTTTTTTAAATAAGAAGTATAACTTTAAACTATATCTACTGCAAGATAAATATGTACATGGCTTAAATATCAAGATACAAGATGAGACAATTTTTTGTGCATAAATTGGCTTATGAAAAGTGCCTATAGAAGTCGACATTCATTCAAAACTAACATAAAATAAAGAATTTTTGTTGAGAAAATTTTAACTTGGTCTTTAATGTCCATTATTGGCCGCATACAGTGGGTTTCCACCTTGAAGAATTGATCTGAAATGATTTCTAGACATATTAATTTTTTGCAAAATTGAACATTCCCATTGAAATGATTTCCGGACATATTATTTGGCTAAGAGAAAGGAACACTCTCATTGGAATGATTTACAGAAATATTATTTGGCTGAGACAAAGGAACACTCTAATTGTCTTCCTTAATTCCACTTTGATATTTTTTATTTGGATTCCCCTGAAACATTGGTGCAAACTCTCACCATGGAACGAGACATGGAAAAATATTTCATCGAGGAAGAGATCCAATGATGCAAATAATAATTCCCATGCTAGCATATGGTCCTAGATTTTGTGTAACTAGAACTTGAATGAAAATTTTCACCTGATTAAATAAAATAGGGTTGACAACCCCTTGATTTGCATCTAATGAGGGTACTTGAGGCCCTCCCACTACTTGGCTAGAATGTCTTCTAGTCCATGTTCCACTAGGTAAGCTAGGATGAATGCCATTATATTGTGTCCGTTCTCCAACAAAAGTGGGATGCATTGACCTATAACTAAAATTCATGATGTTGGAATTCATCTAGCTCCCAAATATAATAGGTGAACCAAGAACAAGTGGTTGGACTTGGTGAACACCTCTAGTAGATTCCAAGAAAGGTGACCTAGAAAACGTTTTGGCTAGCTGAATCTCTCGAGCATGATCATGTTGAGGCATCAAATAAGTATGTGATTTCATATTTTGGCCCAATTGATCATGAAAATGCTTAACATGAGGTTTTTTCCCAGAGCATATTCTGTGGGCTTGATCATATAGTGGTCCATAATGAACAATAATTACTAGGTTTGTCATAAATTTAATATCACAAACATGTTCATGAACAATAGGAAGCTGGGAAGGACACATCCCTTCAGTAGAACCTTGATTTATATTTTTATGGAATTCTCCCCAAGGAGGAGGTTCACTTGTAACCTTCTAGAGTATGCCAATAGACTCGTTGCAGGTGGTATTAATGGACCACTTGTGGAGCTTGAAAGTTGAGGAGGTTCTTTTATAAGCTTGTTTCCAATACACTGATGCATGCACTAAGATTTGACATGTAGGGGCCTAGATGGAGTTGGGGCTCTTGGTCTATTGGAATTTTGTGTTTGGCTATAGTTGCAGATGGTGGCCATCCAATCAAACTATTATCAAATGGTTTCTTGAAAGAAAATCCCATTTGCATAGAATGTACAAGAAAAAATCAAAGGATGCTGCTATGATGAATTTATAAATCTATTAAAGAAGAAGAAATATTTCTACATACCTAAGATTGACGCCTCAATTTTTCGTTGTTTAAATTGTGTTTCAAATGAACACCAAGACCTTCTCTCTTACTTCTATCCACAAACTATTGTTTTCTCCCACATCTTCCATACTTCTTTTCCTAGAAATTTTCTCTTGAATTGGCTACTCTCTTCACCGATGATATTTCTATTGTATACTCTGACTCTTTATTATCATCTGAGAACTCCACTCCATCATAAATCTCTTCATCATGTTCACCAGAAGAATCATGTCCTTTTCTATACAAACTTGGGTCATTTTTAAGTACAAAATTTGCAAATTATCAAGCATAAGAAACATGTACCCCTTCCCTCACATAATTAGGCACATCAGAAACAATATTATACAAAAAATTCATTTTGTCATCTTCACTTGTCCATACACTTCATATATGAAACCTAGTGACTACCTTTTCTCTGTTATCCATAGTATTGTAGCTTTATTTAGTGAACTATGGAATTCATTGTCTTCCACCACTACAGATGTCCATAGAACCTGCAAAATAAAATTATAAAGATTACAAACCCATAAGGAGAAGCCCAAAGAAAAAATTTACAAGGATATAAGAAAAAAACAATTCCAGGTGTTATCTATTTATAAGCCATTGATAAAAAGAAAAAAAAATGAAAGAAAGGTAAACATGTTTTGTTTCTTGGGGATTGGAAAATGTTTAAAAGGATATCAAAAATATATCACAAATAATTAAATGACACTATAATCACAGATATTCCATGTACAACCAATGGAGAAATTTAGCATTTCCATCGAAAAGGAATAATATTCAACACATCTAGTGTCTCAAAAGAAATAAAAAATGCATCTACACCAGAAGGCACATAAAATCCTTGGCTCTACCAATCTAGAGAAAGGCCAAGGTTATATAAAAATGCAAGAAAATATACATTTAGATATATATTTTTGACATCTAGACAAAGATAATTCAACGAGAAATTTTATAAAACCACTACGAGTTTGAAATTTTGTTTCATCTTATTAGTTAAATTTTAGAAAATATTAGATCTACAAATAATTGTAGAGGTTCTACAAATTTTTAAAACCCCTCCTTCAATACAGTGTGAGTACTTAACTTGATAAGGATGTAACAATTGATTTTACATTATTCATTTTTGGTGAATCATATCCTTTGTCAGTGTCACTTGTTCGTCATCATAGGTTGAAGTAGGATCTCTCTTCTCGAAGCATACAGGTGAGATCATTCAATTCAGATTTACTCTATGAGCCTTGGGTGGTCAATAGGAAGGACGTGAATTTTATACCTTTGAAGCTTATATGAATAAGTGCATTCACATGCCATATGATCCGTTGGATCCCCTTATACTTCCAAAGAGGATTATTTCAGGTTCAAAATATGCCTTAGACTCTTATTAAATGGAACCATCATTATTATTTTCCATATAGTTATTTTCGATGTTAATGTAGACTGTCATGGAGTGTCAAGAAAAAGAATCCTTTAATTAAATTATATTATTTTGGACATATTATATTTACCCTCTTGCTGAAAGACATACTACAGAGCTAAACCTTAAGGAATCACATAATTTTCAAGGTTAATATACATCAATTGCCACTCATTGAGAATCCACAACAGGGATCTAGGATCTCAATTGCTTTCATAATTCATTTTGGTGTGGTTCTTGATCATATTACTGGATATTCCCACTATATCATAAATACTTTCAATTGCTGACCTACCTGTAATTTCAAGGATGTACCTTGGATATCAACCATAATGGATGGGTATTTTTTTTGTTTTTAAATGAGGAATCCAATTTGTAGAGATAATAAAAATCTAGCCAGTGTAAATAATTTTAGTGATTTAAAAATTTGTGGTCATGCTTATTTTATTGCATGCTTAATTCCTATTACCTTTGATAGTTTGTAACTTGTTTTTCCCTTTTTTCTCATAAGTCAATATTCCTTCTCTTGTTATAAATATACTTCGATTATACCTTGCATAGAACGGAAT